>JAPSGF010000024.1:4892422-5049167 GCA_035772895.1 Perdix hodgsoniae | reverse complement strand
AGAAGTAATTAGTGTAGCTGGGGTGGGTAATTAGTGCAGCTGGGGGGAGTAAGTTGGGGATGCAGGGTAACCAGTGCAGCCGGGGTTGGGTAATAGGGGGATGTGGGGCGGGTAATTAATTAGTGCAATCAGAGTGGGGGTGGGTAAGTAATGCAAGTGGGGCAGTAACTGCAGCTGGGATGGGTAAATAACGCAGCTGGGGTAATTAATGCATGTACAGGGGTAATTAGGGCCATAGGGTAATTAGTGTGGATGGGGTTGAATTAGTGAAGCTGGGGATGACATTAATGCAACCGGGAGGAGTAATTAGTGCAGTGGTGTAATTAACGCGTGCGGGGGTAATCACTGTACTGGGGGGGTGGGGGGTTCATGAGGACAGGTGGGGTAATTAGCGCAGCTCGGTGTACTAATTGCAGCGGGGCAATAACTGCAGCCGGGGGTTACCGGTGCGCCTGGGCTGCGGTTCAGCAGCCCGAGCTCCGCTGTGCCGCGCTCGCCCCGTGCCCCGGTGCCGGGCGCTGCCGCTCACGGGGTGGCAGTGTTGCGTTAGGGATGCACGCAGCCCCGGGCTCGGGCTCTTGGCCGCCGGCTCCCGCAGCCCTGCGGGTCCCCACGGCTCTCTTGTGGGGTTCCCAAAGCTCGTGGGGTCCTCAGGGCACCATGGTGCTGCCCACGGAGCTGCATCCCTCGTAACAGTGCGCTGAAGCCAGGAGACGTCCCCATCCTGAGCATCTCTTTCTGAGCATCCCTCCACGCCGTGAGCTTCCATTCGTCCCTGTGGGCATCCCTCCCTCCTTATAAGAATCACAGAACGGCCTGGGGTGCAAAGGCCCACAGTGCTCATCCAGTCCCAACCCCCTGCTGTGTGCAGGTCGCCAACCAGCAGCCCAGGCTGCCCAGAGCCACATCCAGCCTGGCCTTGAGTGCCTGCAGGGATGGGGCATCCACAGCCTCCTTGGGCAACCTGTTCCAGTGCCTCACCACCCTCTGGATGAAAGAGATAAGCATCCTTCCTTCCCCTGAGCATCTCTTCCTCTCTCCAACCACCCCTCCCACCCCAACAAGCAGCCTCCATCCCCCTGTGGCAAAGTTTCATCTCTGCACCCCCCTTCTTCCAAGCTCCCCCAACCCCAAGATCCTCGAGGGCGCTTTGTGCTTAAGGACAGGGAGCACAAATGATGCGAGAGAAGCCCTGCTGGCAGTGGGAACGGAGGATGAAGTTCCCTGTATGCAACATCCCGAGGACACTGGGAAAGCCCCCAAACCCGCCTGCAAAGGCGAACCAGCCTGGGAGTGGCTGCCTCGCCACAAATGCAAAATAAGAGCAAAGTTAACTTGTGTCTGATCCCATTTTCCTGCAGCCCGGCAGATGGTTTGCTTCTCTTGGCAGAGGCAGCGCCTTATCTGATGGCAGCGCTGGAACGGGGGAGAGCAGAGGGCTTTGAAGGCAGCGCGGGAGCCGGCAGAGGTATGTGGGGCTGGCTGCTCCTGACAGCTCCAGGTGGGATTTGCAGGGCTGTGTTGCAATGCAGGGCCTGGGGGGATTTCTCAGCAAAGCCGAGCCCTGCGCTGTGCGGTGGGGCCAGCAGGCGGGAGCAGGGCAGGAACGAGGGGGATGCAACGCCCGCAGGAGGAGAACAAAGGCTGTTCTGTGCCTTCTAGGGCAAAACATGAAGAAGTAAAGTTTGCATTTGAAGTTCTGAGCGCTAAAAACATCTCCTCAGGTGCTGCCCAGGAACAGCAGAGCTCAGCTCCCCACCTCTAGCACAGAAAGTCTATCACAGGACGGCCAGGGTTGGAAGGGCCCTCAAGGATCACAAAGCTCCAACCTCCACATTTCATAGCAGCCCAGGCTGCCCAGGGCCCCATCCAACCTGGCCTTGAACACCTCCAGGGATGGACGGGGCACCCACAGCCTCTCTGGGCAGCTGTTCCAGCACCTCACCGCTCTCACAGCAAAGAACTTCCCCCTGACATCCAACCTCAATCTTCCCTCCCTCAACTTAAAGCCGTTTCCCCTTGTCCTGCAGTTCTCTACCCTTTCCAAGAGTTATTCCCCTCCTGTTTGTGGCTCCCTTCAGGTACTCGAAGTCCTCCCCCTGCAGGACCCTCCTCGGGGGTGGAATTCAAACACGGCGCAGTTTTGGACAACAGGCCCGGGATTTTTACATGATTTTATTAAAAACTCTCAAAGGTCTAAAATGAAAATGTACACCTACTACAGAATGACCAGTTTGTACACTCACAGGTAAAGTGCTAAAACTTAAACGTTACCGAAGCGACACGGGAGACTGGAACTGAGCCCACGGAGAGCTGAGCACAGCAGCAGAAACGAAGGTACAGCCCCAACGTAAGCACGGGATGAGCAACCACGGCCCCGCAGCCGTGGGCTGCACAAAATGCACACAGAGCATCCCTCCGTGTGCCACAACCCACCCCGATCTGTTTATAAAACATTGGCATAGGAGGGGAATTTCACATTCAAGTCTACATTCGGTCGTTAGGGCTGAAGGACTCGAGGATGCTCTGCAGCTTCCCACTGCTGCTGCTTTGGGGCGCTCTGCTGCCAAGCGCCTCGCTGAGCTGTGGGCTCCTCCAGCAGCCCCCGGGCTGGGAGCACCTGGCACTGCATGCCCTGCTTCCAGCTGGGTTTAGGACAGGCACCGATGCAGTCTGTCCTTGGATGCTGTTTGTACAACCAGTAGCTGAAGCCTGTGCTGCTAAGCGGAGGTCTTGGTGCTAAGAAAAAGCAGAGCACTTGAGAGCAGAGTAATTTACAGACAATTGAGGCTTTTTGCTGCAGTTTGGCTTTTAGGCTCCACAAAAGATTACCCCTGTGGACCCAATCGGGAGGGGGATCCATGCTGCCTTTCCATGCAGCACGAGCACAGCACTGACTCACAATTCCACGATGGGATGCTAACAGGAAAGCACCCCCTAAATGTGCCCAGGTCACCCAGAAATCTCCCACACCCTGAGATGCAAAGGTTTGGCAGCCCCAGCCCTGCGAATGCATCCAGGGTGAGGCCATCTTCCCCCTGAAACAGGATGCTGGGAAGAAGGTCTTTGAGTCCCAGGGAGGAGGAATGCTATGCAGGAGCAGCAGTGTGTTGGTTCAGGTTGGGAAGATAAAAGGAAAAGCTTGGGGTTACAGAGGTAAGGGTGACAAAAAGCCCAAGTTTTTCCATCTTAATCCCTTTTCTGGGTGACGAGAGCACTCTCCAACCACGTGTATGCAGTAGATGAGCAAGGGACTGCTTAAACACCCCACCTGGAAACAACACGGGGATTAAACCTCACAAATTAGCTAATTTCTGGGAGGATGTACTTCAGACCTCCCCCACTCCTCTTCCTGCCTCTAAGCAAGTCAAAGCACTGCTGCAATTAACAGGAAAGGAGCACTGGAAATTCAGCCAAGGAGATCAACGTTAACACTTGACCTTTGTCAGTTCAGTGTTTACAAGAACTCAGATACTTGGCGTCTTTTGCAGATTCAGATTCCAAAAACTACCCTCCCTTTGAAGCGAAGTTAATCAGTGTATTTCCAAATCCACCGTGAGTCCCAGAGCAACCTGTGATCTCAAAGAGAGCACAGCTACGTGCCCTGCTGTTGTGTCATCAGCTGCAATTAACGTGAGTCATCGCAGCGCTGCTCAGCCTCTGCAGTGTGCGCGGCGCTTGTTGCCCCGATGCTGCCCTCGAGGCTGTGCCATCTCAACACGTACAGAGGCTCCTCAATGCGCCTCAAGCAGGTGAAGGAGGGAATTAGGCAAGGACAATGAAAAAGAGGCATTCGTATCCCAGCAGTGATCTGCAGCCATTACTGAGGTAGGTTTAGGTGCAGCCAGCGCTGCTCGCTCTGACAGCAGACGCCTCCAAAGATCAACTGTGCCATCAGGAACGCACCCTGACTTCTGCCTGCTGGGCCAGCAAAGACCTGCCGTACCCTACAAACCATTCACACACCACAAAAGCCCAAACTGAGAGTTCTCTGCTGTGAACCTATGGTAGGGAATGAAAAGAAAACAAGCCGGAGTAGAAGTTGAGACACCAGAGCACGGATACCTGCCTGCTCCTCCCGCAGCGAGGAGGGCTGGGCTGAGCGCCGTGCCCCAGTGCCTGACCTCAGCACAGAGCAAAGCCCCAGGAACACAGCCCAGCCCTGAGGGAGCTCCTCGCAGCCATTTCAGCCCCAGCATTCCTCACCTGCTCTGTGGGTCGGTCAGCAGGGTTTGTCCTGTTGGTGAGAAGCCCGGCGGGGGGGACAAATTCAGCTCTTTCTGCTTTTAAATAGATCGGGAACGGGCGATCTCAGCTTTTGTACAGTAATCTAAAAATAAGTGGCTGAATATTATCTAGATAACTGGTTTTTAAATTCCTCTTTTCCTACATAAATTGTAAACAAGTAGAAAATTTAAATAGTATCTTGTAAAAAAAGCAAGGACAATGCAAGTTATACAAAAAGCGCCCCTCCTTGCCTCCTTCCTCCCCCTCCCTCCACCCATCCCCACAGCTGAGCCTGAGCAGCCCTGGGAGGAGCTGCTGATCCTCAGTCATCTCCTCTCTCCTCCCAAACGCTGCTCCTCCGTTGCATTTCCAGTGTTATCCGTTACAAACGCTGCCGCTACCTCCCAGACGTCCTCTGTACAGCACTGAGCGTGGGCCCCTCCCTCTGTGAAACCAAGGATCGCTTTGTTATCGGGTCAGAGACGTGGAGGAATTCCTTCAATATCCAAGAATTTCCTTATGCCCTTTAGAAAACCACCACATGGGTGTGAGTGCCAGCGAGCTGTCCGTGGTGGCACCTGCTGATGTGATGACGCGTCGGAGGGAGGGGAAGGTTTTTCTTCAAGAATAAGGAACTCAGCAACGACGGCTGATGGGGAAAGAACAGTTATCAAATAAATAATTACCTACAGAGAGGCCCAAACGAGGCAGGCAGCTCAGCGACTCAAGCTTGCCGAACACTAGCTCTGATGCAGGCATGAGAACGATGGCTTCAGAACGGAGAAGCCGGCCTCGGCTCGCTGATGCACGAAAGCAGCAGCTGCCCAGAGGCGCGGAAATGCTGAGCAGCGCCGCCAGGCTCAAGCGCTGGTCCCGTCCTCCTCGATGACGCGGTTCATGCTGGTGCCGTGTGTGATGTGTGTCAGGGGGTTGCCGCTCAGGTCCCTGATGCTGCTGTGGCGCGACTGCTCGTTGAGCCGATGGGAGCTGCTGTGCCGGGAGTGGTCGGTGAGGCGGGACATGCTGCCATGAGGGAGTCTTTCCTCTATGCCTCTGTAGCTGCAGGGGGTGTACCTGGTGTGCAAACATTACTGTCAGCACGGCAGACTGGGAGAGCTCTGCTTTCCCATGGGTTAAGATCGCAACATTGGAGTCACTCAGGCTGGAAAAGATCTCTAAGGTCACCCAGTCCAACCCCAGCCCACCCCACCGTGCCCGCTGCCCACGTCCCTCAGTGCCACGTCCCCACGGTTCCGGAACACCTCCAGGGATGCTGACCCCACCACCTCCCCGTGCCGCTCTCAGAGCTCGTCCCACTTCATGCACGACATGGAAGAGAAGAAAACGCACCGGCCGTCGCGTGAGCGGTGCAGGCTGCCGTGGTAGCTGCTCACTTTGCTGTGCACGCTGCCTGCCTTGCTCCTCTGGTCGTCCAGCATGGCCAGCTGGGTGGAGGAGGCGTGGGTGGAGGTGCCCTGGGTGGAGGTGCCCCTGGACTTGCGGATGATGGGCGTGTTGGGGTCCCGCAGGAGAGACTGAGCGAAATCTGGCTCTTGCAGCACCTGACGGCTCTCGTTGACAACTCTGAATTAGGCATGAGGTTTGAATAGTTAATGTTAATTACTGCAATAAGAGGCGTAAGATGATCACAGTAACAGCACTACAAGTACTTTACAAGCAGGACTTGCTCACATTATAATGGCGTTGTTTGCCTAATTCTAGAGCATTTAGAATTTGGGTTCATATTCTTGGCTCCTTCACACTCTCTGTATGTAAATGTAACTAACTGTTGTTAGCCGTGTGTGTGTCCTACCAGGCTCTCTTTTGGATAAATCAACATTTGCTCCAACTCTACAGAAGTCATTTTACTCAGCAGAGGGCCAGTTCTGCTAGAGATGGCCAAGCCAACACCATGGGGCAGCCACTTAAAGGCTTGCTATGTTTGCAGATCTTTTTTGAAACAGCCACTTATGAGACAGTATTTATGATTATGAAACCAGGTATTCATGGCTATTATACAATCAAATACACCGTCTCTAAATTTATGCTGTATCTCAGCCTAAATTAATTTTGGCCTTAAAGAAGCTGTAACACAACCTTACTATAATTTTATCGGAGCACTTGGGCTTTCTGGTCAGATGCATATGGGAAAACTGAACGTAGAGACAATTGCTTTTAACTGCAATCATGGTGAAAACAGCTTAGGTTTAATTCCCACGTAACGATGTGATTCAGTGGACTACATACTATTACAAAGACAAACCTCAACTCCACTACTGTGTACAGCAGAGAAGCTGTAGTATTTAACTGAAACCCGACTCTCATTTTGAAAACTGACAGAACAATGTAAATTTAATTCTGGGACAAAAGAATAACAATGGCTAAAAATGTGACTGTTCTTCAGGGCTTTATTTTTGGAGCTGTTGTTTGTGCTGTCCTCCTTTGTAAATAACAAAGAGAAAGCTGACCCTACCTGCTCCTGGCCATGCCTCCACAGGATACCGATCAGAATACTGCCAGGACCACAAGGGAGGAGAACTTCAGTCAGTACTCAGCTGGTTTGTCTGTTTCAGTACTCACTCTTTTTTCCTGCGCCCGTGGAAAAAGCTGGCCCACTCAAAACAGGTCTTTTTGCTTCCAACCCAGAAGACAGAGGGTATCCCAACTACCAAAGCCATGAGATATTTCATCAGAAAGAGGATCAGATCTGGACGACTCATCTGAGTGACCTGCAGAGAGAAAGAGACCAAAAAGAACATCATACAAACCACCACAGCTCGCTTCCCCTCTTATTAACTCATTTAAAATAACTGTCTGTGCCTTGAGCCAAAGTAAACATCAACAGGGTTCCTTTGTTTCATGGCTCCAGAGAGCATGACTGAATGTGACGTACGATCCACTGCGGAGTGAAACAAAAGCCCCAACTGCTGTGAGGTCCCAGCCTTTATTTGTACTTCTGGTCTTTTGTCTGTGCCCTGAATAACTGTGAAATACTTTCTAGTCTGCAAGTTATAAAGACTCATTTCTTTGACAGAACTAACCTACATAAAACCAGGTGTTACATTCGCTGTTGGGAAAAACGCCAATGAAAGGCTTCGTGGGATGCTCAACGCTGACCCTTTATTCCCTGCCGTTCACGGAGGGCTTTATCCTTGCTTTCCTTCCCTTGGGAACGTAAGGCATCACCAAGGTATGACGACCTGCTTATTGCCAACACTGACCTCCCCACATTTATTCAATGTGACCAGATGAATTCTTGTGAATATTTGTGCATATTTTTGCAAATATTAACCCAAAAAGGAGTTGTTAGGAAAAGATGTGGGAGCAAATCTGAAGACATAATTTCCAGACAGGTCTGTCACGCCACTCTAGAACAAATAGGCATCAAGGCCTTTTGTGGAGTCAACAACAAAAAGTGAGCTTCAAGGGTGAATCTTGAAGAGCTGACGATGCAGAAGTTAATCTAGAAGCATCACAAGCATGATTCTATTTCTCAGAGTTCATCTCTGCATGAAATGGGATCAAGGCTCTTCCCAGTTCTCTCCTCAGCACTGTTCAATCTCTTTTACACCAGACTGCAGACCTCCCAGCCCTCACATGCATGTAACCACACAGCATGAGTCTTCTGGGCGGCTTTGGAGCCACTGTGTGAGGTTTCACCCAAGAAAAGGATATCAATATATGAATGGTGACCCAATAAAAACCTATCCAGCAAAATTAAGCTCTCAGAAATTAACCCCATTATCTCATTTCATAATGTGCAAATGTGGCATGAAGTGGAACAAGTGGTGAAATTCATCACTTACTGTAGGCAATGCTTAGGTAAATCGTTGTGCTTCCACACCGTGCTGCCTGCTGGCCCGGCTCTCATGGCAGAGCTGCCTGCCTCAGGTGAGTGCAATTCCCATTCTCACATCGAAAACAAAATGAGAGTTGGAGCTCTGAAGCCCAGCGTGTGATGAGGTGCTGTGAAAGGGCATTTTTATGTCCTGGGTTGAGCCAGATGGCTTTATGCTACAGTCAACAGAAATGAGGTGGTGTGTACAGCATGCATCCTTATCCCACTAAGGAACAGATATTACTTCCATGAAGACACTGCATCGAATCATTTGATAGCAAAGCCTCCAGTTTCACGCATTTGTGCAGGGTGTTGCAAATCATTCCAAGCAAAAGTTGAAATCAATTCACCAAATACCTCTGGGCTAAAAGAGGAGCACCCTGCTCTCGGAGCAAACTATTCAGTGTGCTCACTTCTCAACCATGAGCTTCTTTGCACGAAGCCAGCAATTCGAGCAGGAACACATGGTGAGCTCCCTAATCATTAATACTAAAGTGACTGCACCTGTTTTAAAAAACATCTCTGCAGATTAGGAGACACTAATTGCAATTAACAAAGGAAAAATAAGACTCGAAATTACTGTTCCAGGAATATAAAACTGTAACTATCAGGTGCTTAAACCCAAAGCCTCTGAGCTCATTTCCAAAAAGTATAGCACTGATGTAATTCCAAACCCCAAACGCTGCCATTTTCTTTCATTAAGACAAAGAAATGATTGCACGGTTTTTAATAGCAGTAAAACCACACAGCAGCTCCCTTGTGCTCACCCTTGGATTCCTGCTATTGAAGTCCACAGCACCTCCACATTTGCTCTGTCCATTTGTCTGGATGAGAAGCTATGAGATACGGTTTAGCAGCTTGTGGTAGCAATGGTAATGGGGGGACGGTTGGACCAGATGATCTTGTAGGTCCTCTCCAACCTTGTGATTCTATGATTCTCCAGGCCTTCAGAGGCACTCAGCTAGCAGGGGAACGGGCTGAGATGGAGCTGCAATACAGGCGGTGTGCTCTGCTCTGCTCTGCTCAGGCACGTCCCGCCAGCAGCACGGGTACCAATGCTTCGCCAAGCAAACAAGTTCTGTCAGCTACAGAGATTGCATACGTGATAGCAAGGCTTCACAACCCAGCCCTGCTCCCATCTGCTGGGCTGGTGCTGCAGCTGGGCTGGTGCAGGGTGTGAATCGCTTCCCTTGCTGAGCACAGAAAGACATCGGTGCGAACGCACCGCTTCCCTGCCGAACCCACAGTAGCAGGTGTTCAGCAAGGAGGTTAAAAACATCCATTTCAGCATTCCTCTGGGGAAAAACAATGCCTCTTTGTAGGCACACTGTTAATTTAAGATGCTTATATAACTAATTTCTGAATATCTTCCCCTTCTGCCCCTGACCGATCAATCACGGTTGCTTTTTAGTGACAGAGACCAGTGGCCTCTTCCTGCTGCAACGTATGAAATCACAAATTAATGAGCTTGCTGCACATGTGGAGTGAAAGCACAAACCCAACACCTGTCCCCCTCCTCTGGGGCACGGTTCCACAATAAGGCCGATCATTTGATATTTCCCTAAGGATGAAAAGCAATGAAATTCAAATTAACTCATCCTTTTGTTGAGAGCAGAGGAAGCGGGGAAAGACCAAAGGGAATCTGATCCGACAGTCTCACTTTCATTACCATTTCCATCACTGTCACTGCTTTGAAATTCAGAATATTATACACGTGCTGCTCATTTCCCAGCAAAATGCAGCTGCATTTCTCTCTGTAAAATCAAATTGTTTTTTCAGTTCATTAGAATCTTGCCCGTTTTACTCCACAAGTAAATCAGGATCCATGCAACCTCCCTGGCTATGGGGCAGCACAAGCTGAAGAACCGAGCTACTCCAAGCAATTGTGAATGGCCAACCTGATGTAGCTCTGATGTAAGAGCTGGTGAAGAAGACAACCCATCCATCCTTCAGCAGCTTCAGAACAGGTCAGGTCTGTGTGAAACAGTCACAGCAGGCTCTGGAGACATCCGAAAGAAACTAAAGGAAGCTGTTCTGGCTCTAAATGCCAGAAGCCACATGGCAATGCTGTTCTGAGCAGAATAAATACCAACATTCAGGTCCTGCATGGCAGAATGGCTGAGAGCTGTCACACAAGAACACTGATGCCTTTTGTTTCTTGCTCTCAGTTGCATTTTCCTGCTTACTGCAGGGACACAAGAGATCCATCCATTAACTTCGCCCATTGGATCACAGTAAGACATTTGTTAGAACTATTATGAGAAAACATTAGCAAACATTCTCCAGAATTACTCAATAACTACCGACTTGCTGTACACCCAGAGTGGAAACTAAAGCAGCGTGTTCAGTCTGCGCAACTTAGGCCAACCTGACCCAAGCTAATAACAAATAAAGCAATGCAATAAAAGTGTTCAGACTACCACCTCGATAGGCTGGAGGCCATTCTGGAGGAAATGTTCCTAGAGATGCCAGGTGTTGGCTCCAGCAATGCACATCTGTCTCACAATGCCAAATGCATCCAAAGCACTTTTTTTTTTCCCCAAGAATTCAACCTGTGGGCCTGAGAAACCCATCCTTATGAAAACTGCCTCTACAGTACCTCTGAAATACAAAGCACTGTATTTTGGGAGGACTTCACTTGAGTTTCTCTGCCATGCTGAAATGATTCAGTCCATAGGAGGTTGTGGATGCCCCATCCCTGCAGGCATTCAAGGCCAGGCTGGATGTGGCTCTGGGCAGCCTGGGCTGCTGGCTGGCGACCCTGCACACAGCAGGGGGTTGGAACTGGATGAGCATCGTGGGCCTTTTCAATCCAGGCCATTCTACGACTCTGTAATTCTATGATTCACAGAAGATCAGCAGCGGTTCTCAGTAGAAGCCTTTTGTCTGGATCAGAGCCTCATCATCTACCATAAGAACAGCTTTGGGTAACGCAGCAGAGGAGTGGCTGCCACAGGGCTGCAGGCTTCTCATCATCCATCTCCTTGAAAAGGGCTCCCACAGGACAAGCAGAAAGGCCCTGACTCATGGCTGCAGCCTAACACCTCCCCTCCAACGCATCCGCCCTTCAGGCCCTGCGGTTACTCACAGTGCCAGCCAGGAGCTGCTGTTAGCAGGCGTGCTGCTGGCTGCTCCTGCCTGCACCAGGTCCTGCAGCTATCCTCTGCCAATCCTAGGATGTGCTGATCTGCAGCTTCAGCAAAGGACTGCTGGGAGAACAGGCCAAGGGAAAGCTGGGTGTCAGCGAAGCTGTTGGGATGTCGTGCAGTTGGTGGCTTTATCTTGAAATGAAAGACAGCGTTCAATCGCAGCAACTGATTGTTTTAAGCACTAGCAATGGCTTGTAATTAGAGAGACTGCCTGCGTTCTGATTTGTGCCAGAAGCTCCTGCTGCCATTCAGGGAAATATAGCTCCTCGACTTCACATACAAGCACTTCACTTGGAATTAAACAGTGAGTCCAGAGAACAAACAAAAAACGGAATGAATCACAAAATGTGATTCCTGTGACAACTCCACCACATCTGGATTAAAATCTCTGCAGCATTAACATCCACTTTGGTGTTATATTCTCCTTCTTGAACATATTCAACCCTTGCTGCAGCAGCCAGCAACGGCCCATGAGCCCGCTCAGTTCTGCAGCGCCAGCCCCAGCTCCTGTGTAATTCTCTCATTTCCAATTGTGCTTCATGCATGAGCACGTTACCACCCTGCCAGCACTGCTCAGACTTTAGCAGCTATTTTCAGTGTTCCTTACAGCTTTGGAGAACTAACTGCATCCTTTCTTACCCTTTTTCTGCAAGGCTATGCACACCCATGCACCCTGCTTGGGTTTCCTTAGGAAAGCCCTGTGCTTTGACCACAAGGCTTGGCTATGCGATGCCCACTGCTTCCAACCTCAGCTTCTCTCAAACAAGTGCATGCAACACAGAGTTATTCATGTCACATCTCTACCTAAAAGCTGCTCTGAGTTCTCTCTCAAAGCAGCTGCTCCAGGATTAGGGATGAAAGTGTTTTTGTGCCTTAAAGTTGAAAATCACAGAATCGTAGAACGGCCTGGGTTGAAAAGGACCACAATGATCACGTGGTTCCAACCCCCTGCTGTGTGCAGGGTCACCAACCACCAGACCAAGCTGAGCATAGACAATAATGCATTTTCAGAAAGACAGGTCCCAAACTTCAAACGTGAGCAGTAACACCGCGTGCTCAAAGTGTTACCTCTGATTTGGGACTGCTCTCTATCTCCTATTATCCTCCCATCAAGTACCTTTCTATTTGCAGACTACTCCGAACTTCATTCCATGACACCACTAAGGAATCTCTCCAAGTGCTCACAGTGGGAGCTGGACTTCGTTGCACATGCTGTGCCCTGTGGCACCACAGATACAGTGTCTGGAATTACAATTTCCTGGAAAGCCAACAAAACTGCTGTCAGTAGTAAAACCATCAGAGCTGTCTGTTTCAAAGCAAGTAACTCTTCTGAGACTGTTTTAAAAGTGCCTTAAAAACAACATAAGGAAAACACAAGTGAGAAAAGGAAGAAAGGCAGAAATGCTATTTAGCATCTCTGAGCTGATAAGACCAACCCTGCAACAGCCAAGAAACACCAGAGAGCACAAGGGCAGCCATTGGACGGGAACTCACTGCGAGGCAGAACAATTAAGCACACAATACAGCTGGGTGTACATCCACAACAAACCAAAGATGTTCAACCCAAGGAGGCTGTGGATGCCCCATCCCTGCAGGCATTCAAGGCCAGGCTGGATGTGGCTCTGGGCAGCCTGGGCTGCTGGTTGGCAACCTGCACACAGCAGGGGGTTGGAACTGGATGAGCATCGTGGTCCTTTTCAACCCAGACCATTCTATGACACTTGCCAGCTGGCCCACAGCCATTCTGGCATGGCTGCCCAACCTCAACGCAACTTGGAAACCCAGTGAAAAGAGTCAGAATCATCAGTGAACGCCTGGTGCCAACCCGTGCGACCTACTGTAGGGGGTTGGACTCCATGATCTCTTGAGATTCTGTGGTTGTGTGAAATCAGAGCTCCGAACTCAATGTTTTCCCTATCCTTTTAATAGCAGCAAAAACTCAATGGAAGAAAGAGAGCTTCCTTGATAATCAGAACTAAAGGCTGTTCTAGATATGAAAGCCGCTTATTAAAAAGAGAACAGAGTGAAATTGAGAACTCAAAAACAGCAAGATCTGACCTCCTTTGACAAATCACAGAAGGAAAATAGGAAAAAAAAGGTGACCTTGAGCAGTCACACACAGGTACATGGACCACTCTGCCTGTCTAAAGATAATGGTTGAGAAATCAGCACCTCCCTTTGTCTCTAGTTCAGTCAATCCAATTAGAAAGAAAAGAAAAAAAAAACCAGACAGAAATGACTCACATGGATGAAATGATTGCTTTCACTCAGTATGTTAATGCACTGGAAATTATATGCATGTGAAGGTGAGATAAGAGAATATGGTGTGCAGTGTGTAGGATTAATCACTCCTAGATGTGCACGGAGACAGCACTGATATTACTAAAGCTGAAGAGAACTCTAGGAAAATAGATAGAACGTATAATTTTTCCTGGGCACTTAAGGCAGGAGGAGTTACCCGAAGCACTGCTAGGACACTGAGTAACACTGAGCTGAATGCTGCTTTTCAGAGTCGGCATTGATTTGTTTTTGGAGAGAAGTGCAGCTCATCATTCCCATTTGCTCGGTCTCTTCTGAGTGAACAGCAATAAGGAAAAGATGTTTTTATCTCACCTTCTTTTTTTTTTGAGGGCAGAATAATTGAATTCAACGAGAAGCAGCTCCTTAGGGCAGATTTAAGCAAATCCATTACCTCTTCTAAGAGGAATTCTAAACAACAACTAATGAAAAAGAGGGAGGAGAAATGAAGATTTATAGACATCTCTAAATCTATTCTCTTTATGCCTGTGCCACACACAAGCGGTGCTAAGACATCTCTTAACAAAGCCTCTTTTCTTTACCCAGCTTAATGCACTCCCCCACATGATTCTGAAGGCCCACTGTAACACAGATGGTAGAACAGCTGAGATTTGGTATTTAAAATATCATGGCAAAACCCCTGATTAGGGGAGGAAACAACAAAAAACCGGAAAATGCACCGTATTGCGGCAAACTCAACTGGGGAAACTACCCAGCTTCATCTGCAGGCCCAAAGAAGCAGAGCCTACGTCTCAACAAGGACTTCTTGTCACTGCTTTTGCTAAGATGTCTGCAAGCCCCATCTTTTCTTCTCTTTGGTCTGCGTGTGCAATTGTCCTAAAGCACTTGTGCGTGAAAATAAAGCCTGTGTCAGCAAGGGTTACCCTTCACCCACAGTGCAGCCATGGGAAAAGACATTCTGCTACGGGAGCGTTTCGGAGCTGCACGCAACTCAGCTTTACCATCGCACAGTTTAAATCCCAGGCACAAAATCACATGCCTAGCAGTAAGTCTGGGTTGAGGGGGAAGCCTGTGCTGTGTATGGAAAAACCAAACCCAAGCACGGGCTGCAAAACCTGGGCTGAAATGCCTAGCAGTTCAGCAGTGAGGGGATGAAGGCAGATGAGCGCACGCTCCCATCGCCTGGCTCACAACCAGCTCTTTACCACCAGCGTCGCTTCTCAGTTGGCACCTGCTTGTAAAAGAGCTTCCCTGTGTTGAAAGGGTTCTGCAAGAAGCCAAGCGTGGTCTCTGGTTTCAGTGCTCCTGCAGTGTGTGTTCAGGGCAGCAGGAGGAAAGCAAAGCAAAGACCAACCTGTGCCAAGTGGGAATTAAATGCACTTCAAAATGGTCCCCCCGCCCCCGTTACGTGGGCAGCTCTACAGAGGGATGCAAACCAAGCAGATAAACCACCTTATAACTGCTGGCCAACCAGGAGTCTGAAATGAAGAGATACTGATCTCCAAAGTTCATTTTGACACATCTAAAACCACCTTGGAAATTCACAGCAAAAAAAAATAAAAATGTATCGGATCAAAAAGTGCATTTGGGAAAAAGGGAAACAAGAAACCTGCCAAATTCCTGATCCTAAAGCTGAGAAAACCGCTAATACTAAAATCCAGCTCTCCAAAGTTAATTGTCAATTAATGCATTAACAACAACCCATAATGCAGCACAATTTAAATATTAACAGATATATATTAGCAAGCCTGTACTTGGCTTCATTGTGCCTGTAAGAGATACACAGAACTGCCACCGACAGGGAAGAGGCTCCCTCCACAAAACATTCCTTCTTTTTAAGCTCCTGGTAGCTTAGGTAACCACCATTAATCCTCTCTTTTCTCCCTGACACCAGCAATAAGCAGAAGTGAGAGGGTGAGAATTCCCATCTTCAGTAAAAACCCATCTGACACTGCTGCAGAGCAAGGCTGGGGATGGGAATGAAACAGATCAAGCAGAGGGGGAAAAAGAAGTTGGGAGAGACTATGTGTGTTGCTGCTAGAAATGACAGTTGGCTCCAGATCTTCTTAAAGCATCCTTCTTAATAGTCAACTGCTTAAAGATATCATCTTCTTTTACAAGAAGAGCAAAAAACATTTTCTTTCAGGATCAAGGAAGTGTTTAAAGGGTGTTGATGCACATCCTCAATCTGAACAAGAGAAGCTGGAAAAAAAAAAGAAAAAAAAACAACATCAAAAAAAAACCCCACCCCAAAACCCAACTTCTGTCCTCTCTGCCCCCAAAACATCCCTAGCATTTTCCAGCAAAAAATCCTAATTATATTAGCATACGTCTAAACAACAACAAATGCAACCTCTTCAACCAAGCAGTTCATCAAGCCAGGGTACAACTCATCAGAACACAAACCAGGCAGTACAGAAGTGCCCCTATCTCTGCTTCAAAGCAGAGAAGGAAGCTAGGAGAAACACCTCAGCCAAAACATCTGGGATGAGCTAACTGAATGGTGCTCAGTAACTGTACTTTAACTGTACTTTCCATCTTCACATTCTAGCACATGCCTAATATTTTACCTCTGAAATTGCACTGGCTTGTATGAGGTCAAGCCCAAAAGCTGAAGAAATGTACAACAAAGGGATGCAGACAGCGTGCAAATGCTTAGTGCTGCTCTTAGGTTAAATCTGCTGCAAACAGTGTCTGAGTGGATATTCAGCACCCAGCACAAAACTGAGATCCTAATAGAAAATAAAAAAGAAAGTGAGTTTCCAGTACAAAACCAGACTTTGCAGTCTGTTCTGAACTTAGCCTGCCAGCAAGTCTTCCCCATCTACAGTGAATCAAATGTGCTACCCATATCTCCTTCCATCCTCCTAAATAACAGCTCTAAGATAAGCAAGGAGCGCTGTGTTCACTCTCAGCAAGTTAAGCACCAAAGTGTTTCAACCCAATAAGTTTTGCCCACGCGGTTGGGCAAGTTGTGAATATCAGATCACAAGCAAAGATAATTCATAGCGCTTGGTTTCATTTCTCAAAGACTCACTGGGATAGCAAATGCCTTTGAAATAGTTTTTTTCCTCTTGCTTCTCTTTAACGTCTAAATTAGACGCCTTTCCCACCAGCACGGTGCTCAGCCCAGCCCTGAGGCATCTGAGAAAGCTGTGGGGAGTCTGGATACGCTCAGATCTAACAGGAATGTGTTTTAACTCAAGACCTTTCTGATTCTGCAGAATACCTGACTCTGTGGATCAGTCCAATTAACCTCTTCAGGCCTAAACCACTTTACACAGTTCAACTATCGGAGTAAGAAAAGAGGTAAAAGTTTTTAACATCACGGTCTGCCATTCCAAGAGAGCAAGCCCAGACTGACCATTTGAATGCTGACTTTTTGTAAGAGGAATGTACACTGCAACCAACCATAGAATCACAGAGTCATAGAATGGCCTGGGTTGGAAGGGACCTGAAGGATCACGAAGCTCCAACCCCCTGCCACACGCAGGGCCACCAACCTCCACATTCAATACCAGCCCAGGCTGCCCAGGGCCCCATCCAGCCTGGCCTTGAACACCTCCAGGGATGGACGGGGCACCCACAGCCTCTCTGGGCAGCTGTTCCAGCACCTCACCGCTCTCACAGCAAAGAACTTCCCCCTGACATCCAACCTAAATCTTCCTTCAACTTAAAGCCATTTCCCCTTGTCCTGCTGTCATCTACACTTTCAAAGAGTTGAACCAACCTTGGAGACAGATTTTCCTCAGTATCTATTTCCCTATGTAGCCAAATTTATGTCAGCTCTAAGACACATGTCCACAGATGGGAGTAAATCACCATGTCCCAGGATGACTGCCTTTGTCACTCCCAAGAGGAACAAAAAGAAGAACCACAGGGGGTCGGTATGAGATATCTGTAGGGTCCCTTCCTTCCATCCCCTATGGTTCTATGAAAACTCTGCCAGTCTCCTTTGTTCTTTGTACATCTACATCCTGTAGATGTGATTATTTTATGATTGGATTCCCTGATCTTTTGCTTCAATACAGCATCTTACCTTGATGCAAAAATTGTGCTACGCTCTCATGAAAAAGAGATACATTCTCTGGGTCAGCATTTTAATGCACGCAGCCCAGCTCCAATGCTACACGTTCCTGATGGGAGTAGGAGGCCCTATGGCTGTGCAAACTAATTTTATTTTCCACTACATGAACTCTCCTTCCAGAAAAACGTTCATCTGTTTTTTGAGGCCAAGCATACATTTCTTTTTTATGGCCATGAATGGCAAGTGAGGAATCAACATAAAATTCAACTGCTCATTTGAATACTGGTGTGCTGAAAGTAAATTACAACGATAACATTTGCCCCTGAAGAACAAGAAGAATGTCCCAACCATATTGAGAATGGAGAGGAACAGGTTAAGGCACTGCTAGGCTGCTGTGAGTAGGTATTTCAGAGTGATCCTGACTGGAAACAGTTTACGGCACTGCAATTACTGTGAATGGACCTTCTAGCATAAAATAATTATTTCTGGTAATAAGTTATTCAATTTGTCATCATCCATATTGAAAGGATGATCTAATATAAGGGCTTTAATATTTTAAACTAAATTAAGAAATTTCTCCAGGCTGATACTAAACTCCCTGAGTGGTTCACTCCCCAAAACGTGTGCACACAAGAAACTAATGAGGTTCAACAAGGCCACGTGCAAGGTGTTGCACCTGGGTCAAGGAAATCCCTGATATGATACAGTCTGAGAGAAGAACTTGAGAGCAGCCCTGCAGAGAAGGACTTGGGGGTCCTGCTGAACAAGTGGCCGGCCATGAGTCAGCCAACAGCACCGTGGGCTGCATCAGCAGAGGGGTGGCAGCAGGGCAGGGAGGTGATTGTCCCCCTCCACTCTGCCCTTG
Source organism: Perdix hodgsoniae (assembly GCA_035772895.1). NCBI lineage: Eukaryota > Metazoa > Chordata > Aves > Galliformes > Phasianidae > Perdix > Perdix hodgsoniae. The sequence continues at coordinate 5,030,802 of JAPSGF010000024.1, read as the reverse complement.
TGAGGCCCTACCTGCAGTACTGCATCCAGGTTTGGGGCCCCCCATGCAGGAAGGATGTGGGGCTGTTGGAGCAGGGCCAGAGGAGAGCTGTGAAGATGATCAAAGGGCTGAAGTGCCTCTGCTATGAAGAATGGTTGAAGGAGTTGGGCTTGTTCAGTGTGGAAAAGAGAAGGATGCAGGGAGACTTCATTGCAGCCTTGCAGTACAAGAGGAAGCTTACAAGCAGGAAGGGGACCAGCTTTTTACATGGTCTGATAGTAATATGGCAAGGGGGAATGGCTTTAAACTAAAAGAGAGGAGACTTAGTAAGATGTTAGGAGGAAATTCTTTACCCAGACAGAAGTGAGGTTCTGGCACTGCTACCCAGAGAGGCTACGGATGCCTCATCCCTGAAGGTACTCAACCATCTGGCTGGATGGGAGACTGGGCAGCCTGATCTAGTGGACGGCAGCCCTGCCCATGGAACCAGATTGGAACCAGATGATCTTCAAGGTCCCCTCCAACCTAAGTTGATTCTATGAAGTTGATACTCACAAAAACAGTGCATCTCTCCTGTAATGGGAAAGTACAACTACATTTCTTGTATATGCCATAAATAATTATTACTTCTCAACATACTCGTTTTGTGTTGGCTTTCTTGTTGCTACAGGATACTAAGGTGCAATACTGCCTCCACTCAGTTTCTGATGGATTGAGCTCTGTGCCCTCACAACCACAGCACAAGAGGGATGACTGCTGTCCGTTTTTGGCATTTGCTGCCCAGACTAAAGCTGCTAACTGAACTGCAGCAGCCAAAAATTCTAGAGAAATGTGAGCATCAGATGTGTTCATGAGGAGAGCTGCTGCACGCTTTCAGAAAACCTTCCCATGCTTCTTCATCTCTCCCAGGAACCAGAAGAGAGGGCAAGCTAAGGTAACACTAGCTCCAGATTGCCCTGCATCTTCTCCTCAAAGAGAGGGAATATTGGAATATTGGAATATGTTTGTGGCCAAAAAAAAAAAGAAGCTGTCATTGATATGCACAAGATTTACACTGCTCAGAGTAACAGAAATAGCAGGAATGGCATGGATCTAATGCTGTCAGGACAGACAGCAGGTAGAAGATTTTGCAAGGTAAGCAACAGGTGCCTCCTAGATCCCACAAATAACACAGTGATATGTAGCCAGCTTGACCCCAGAAGCATGCAGGTAGCCAGAAAATCAAAGCAAACAGGTATCCATTTGCTTTCTCTAATTTGGGATCTTTCAGAAACTATTTTGCCCATTTTAAGCAATCAAAGAAATTTGCCCATTTTTCACTTGAACCCCATTTACTGAGGCTCTCTCTGGCTTGGCAGCAGCCAGGAGCATCTGCAGCACGATTATCTCCTGCACAAGGAGCCAAGCAGGAGAGACCTGCTGGTATCAGCTGCATATTCCAACCCCCCATTAGCAGTTCTCCAGAATGATTTTCTGTGGCATCATCCTGTGATGACAAAGCTGAAGCAACGGTTGAATGGCTCGATGAATTTTTAACCTCAGATTTGCTGCTGTTGGACAAAGCACGCCTACACAAGCAGCAAACTCTAGTACAAACCCAGCTCAGTTACGCACAGAAAACCCCTACTTACTGTGGAATCAACTCAGCTTAGGATAAACTTTTCTTCAAGCATGAAAGAATTGAAATTCAAATATTTGAAACTAGAGTTAAATAACATTAAGGCTGAGAAAAACACTGTCTTATTTCTAAGTGAGTGACACTCTCTAGAAAGCTTTAAGGTTCCTCTAATTTAATAATTTATTTCACTTGCACGAACTAAGTAAGTATAAAATGATTTCTCCCCACTGCTTTGTTCATCTGCTGCAGTTCTACGTCCGGATAGTTTAAATGGAGAAGCATGTTCAGCTTAAGAAAAAGAAAAATGGAATGGGTTAGAAGAAAAACCTTTTTAACACTCCCTAGGGTCTATGGGTCCTTCAACCCAATTTGACATGAATGAAAGCATTATTGTTCTTTTGACTCCTGCTGAGCCATTATATGAATGGCTTGCTAGAGTCTTGAGCAGCCTTTTACACATGTTTTCATCATTCTACAAACCAGGATTCTGGTCCTGAGACATCAGAAGTTTCAATGTTTAAAACAGTTTTTCTTCTATGTTATGGGAAAGCAATGTACATTTCAGACAGACATAGGGAAGGGCATTTGAAAACAACTGAGCGAAAAACACGTCTCTCTCTTTCTCTCTTTCTATGTATTAATCAATTTAACATATTAAAAACTGCAGCAATGAAGAGTCAATCAAGCAAATGAAACTGAACACACCCACTGACAGATATTTCCTGCCATAAAAATGCTCACACATTGGATGGGAGGGAAGAGTCACACCCTAATAAAACGCAACAGAGAAAACAATAAAAAGGGTTAAAAGGTAATAAAAGGATTATCATCAAGCGACATAAGCTAAGCCAAACCTCCAAGTGATATTTTACTGCATTAAAATGTGAGCTTTGATGATCCAGCTGGTGTTTCAACTGCCTCAGAGCCAAAATACTGACTTTCTAAAAATCTTTACACCACCACGTAATAGATGGTTGCTGTTCTGCCCTTCTGAATTAAAGTTGCTTTCAAATAAGTGGCAGAAGAAATATCATTCCAAATCCAATTCACCACTTTGGCTCAAAAAAAAAAGAAAAGGAAAGTAGGATTTGAGTAATTAACACAATACTTCATCTACAACTATAATAGTGTAATAATGAAGTAAATGGTGGACAGCTTGATATCTCATGCTCTTAAGTGCCTTCTGTCCCTGCGACAGCTCAATTAAACAGCAGGCAGGTACACGTCATTTTCTTTATGGACAGAACTGAAGAGCTGTAAGCTCTGACTTTTCTCAGGAGACATTTCAAATCAGACTGTACATAGTTATTTCTGACATGTGCATGGATTGCTCTGAAACAAGCACAGAACGTGTAAGCTGATCAAGGCAACAGAACTGTTAGGGAAGACCAACACAATCCAGAAAAAGCAGTAAGGAGGCTGACTGCATTAAATGCCAAAACTCCTACCACATCTCCAGGGACCAACAATAAACTCACTAAGATCTGTTCATCAAGTTGGTTTAAAACAGCATCTTTATAACCTGTGCACAGGTTATAACCTTCTACACAGCTGAGAAACACCAAAGACATTATTTGTAACAAAGAAGTACCAAGCAGCTGATGCAAAGCTCCAATTTTCCAATGATACTTAATCTTCCAGAAGGTCTAAGCCTTTATCCCAATGCCTTGAGTAGGGCAAGAACTTCCCTTATGGGAATAGCACCACTTTCAATAGAGATGACAACAAAGTCTTAACACAGCCCCCCCAACATCCAGTTTCTGCACTGCTGAACACTTCAACACTTGATATTGGTTTCCTCACCTGGTAAGGACACGGGATGTGATATTCCCTGCAGCGTTCTTGAATCCACGTCGTCTCCCACACCCCTCGATAAGCCTGCTCATAGAAATAGCAGCCAATTACAACCAACAGTGGCACGAGGTACAGAACACTGAACACGCCAATCCGGATCATGAACTTCACTAGCTTGTCCTGGTTCTCTTTTTCTAATGGGATTTCAATGCGAACCCGATTGAGAGAGATAATGCCAGCTAGCAGAAGGGAAACTCCAACAACAACATACAGGCAGAGGGGTGCAAGTACAAAGTATCTTAATGCATCCACATCATAGAGGCCAACAAAACATACGCCGCTAATATTGTCACCTTCAATTTTATTCATTGCTAAGAGGACGATGGTTAGAGTTCCTGGAATGCCCCAGGCACTGGCGTGGAAGAGCAACGCTTTCTTCTCGATCGCTTCACTGCCCCATTTTGGCACAGCTGCCAAGAACCACGTGATGGTAAGAATGACCCACCAAACACTGCCAGCCATGGTAAAGAAATAGAGCACCATGAAAAGCATGGTACAGGCTTTGTTGTGAGAGCCCTGTGTCACTGTAGAAGCCTTGTACTGGGCAGGACTAGACGCGTTACACGCTACTCGGTCTTCAAGCAGAAAGCCAATGAAGAAGATTAACGACACCATCATGTAACAGACGGCGTAAAATATTATCGGTCTTTCTGGATAGCGAAATCTTGTGACATCGATCAGAAAAGTTAAAAAAGTAAACAAGGTAGCAGAAAGGCAGACGATGGAGATCACTCCGATGAAGTAGCGAGCAAAGGAGAGCTCTTCACGCCGGAAGTACATGTTTGGGCAAGGAGGGGAACAGTCCCGTACCCTCAGGAAAGAGTAACCCAGATCGGGGTCAATTTTCAACTCTCGAGGACACCAAAAACCATAATCCCTCTGTACCGCCATGGGGGCCTCTTCTGTGGGCTCCCCACCCAGACTGAGGTCAACAAGACGAGGATATGGCTCATCACAATCCGGGAATCTAGAAAGTAAGAAAGAATGATTTACAAGACAGACACGTGCATTGTGCAAAGGCCACTAGCCTCATTTACATGTCTGACTTTAGGCACAGTGACTGGAAAGAAAACAGAGACAATCCACACAACAAGTCACTACGCCATACATAAATGAGCTTTAGAACTCACTGTCCCAGACTGCAGTAATGTTGAAACTATAAAATATGTGTGAAAATAGAGAAACAAGTGGATAAGGGGAACGTTGAGGCCTTAAGCATAAAAGTGAAGATACCCAATTCATGTCAGGAAGTCTCTACATTTAGCTTTACTGTGCCCAAGGAAGAATGGTTTTATAGAGCATTTAAAACCCTTTCCCTAAACAACCTTACTAGCTGCTATCGGGCAGGATAAGCGCTAGCTAGACCAAACATCCAACTAGCATTAACACTGGCATTAATACATTGACATCAGAATAAAGACATTTCTACAATTAGGGCAAGGTGTGCTGAGATGCAAACTTACACTTTCAGTAAGTTTGGCTGTTTGGTTCCTCCCTCTGTTAGACATTACTGCCTCAGCAAGCACAGCATAAACTAAACATGCTTGCTTCTCTGCCACAGTGCATGTTTTGGTGAACTGACACTAACAAAGCATGAATAAAGCTTTCAGAGTTTTGAAATTTCACTACTGACATTGTTCTTAGGAGGACCTACAGGGCCCAGGCATCTGTTTGCAGCACAGACAGAGCAATCTTTGATCCTGATTATTAGGACCTAGAAACATCCTCTGACTTAATCTTTGCTAATATAAAAGCTTTTCATTGTTTTCTATTCTCTCCTATTCAACCATACGGGACTATTTCCTCTGATTGCACTCCTGAATGCTATTAGCTATTAAGTCATGTATTAAAAAGAAAAAAAATGCACTAAGAAATTGTTTTCCATTTCAGATACATCATTTCATATAAATTAGAACATCATGAAATACTTTGCTGTAACATTAATTCTGTAACGTAAAGCTGAAAAGATCTTTCCATACAACATGAGGCAGGCTCTTTGAAAACAGAGCTTTGAGGTTTTAGATGCTCGTTGAACCCAGCCAGCTCCCCTCAGAAAAACTGACCCTTCATCTCGAGGCATATATAACTTTGCATGCCTCACAGAAGAATTTAGCACCATGTTTTCTACTTTGGTATTCCAGACAAAGCCAGGTCTGCATACATGATGAGGAAAATAGGTACATTCATTCATTAAAATGAGAATATGTATGCACTTCTTAGAGGAACTACCTATCCAAATTTTCAATTAATCTCTTGGGTAGATGACAGAAATAGGAATCCAGTTTCATCACAGAATCACAGAATGGCCAGGGTTGAAGGGACCTCAAGGATCACGAAGCTCCAACCCACTGCCACACACAGGGCCACCAACCTCCACATTTCATAGCAGCCCAGGCTGCCCAGGGCCCCATCCAACCTGGCCTTGAACACTTCCAGGGATGGACGGGGCATCCACAGCCTCTCTGGGCAGCCAGAGGTGTTCCAGCACCTCACCACTCTCTTGGTAAAGAACAATATCTATTACAAATCATAAAATATCCCAGAAGGTACTAAAATTGCAACTGTGAAACCACTTCTTTGCTCACCTGGTACACTCCATATCCTCAGGCCAAGAGACTCCAAACATCTCCATGAGTTTGGAGCATTCGCTGTACGCTCTCTGGCAGAGCCTGCGACATGGCAGAGTGACACGGCCATACTCCATGCATACGGGAGCGTAGAGGGCACAAAGAAATGGTCGAAAATCTCTGGAACATTCCAAATTCACCATCGGATGAAATGGCTACAAAAGAAAAGGGAGAATTCAAAAGCTTCAGCTAGCAGTTTTGTAGAACACGTCAGCAGGAAGCTGTAATTTGATTCATGAAGATTTAGGGCTTCCACAACCATAACCATAACCTTCTTTTCCTGAACAATGCCTCTCGGAAGATGTGATCATCACAATGCAGCGCTTACGTTTTTAGGAAGACAGGCAATCAAGAAGCCTGGGGGCAACAACAAAGACTCACAAGGGACATTTATGTATGCAATCTGCATCAGAATCAATGGGAATTAGATAGCTAAACACCTTTGAGGATTCGAGCGTAGACTAATATTCTCCAATACACATCATATGAACTTCTTTACGTTGCCTGTTTAAATGACAGGCATATCGTGAATTGCTAGCTGCTTATTTAGTAGGATAATATGAAGAACCCGCATTTAGTTGATGAGATCACAATCTGGGTAATACTGGATAATGCAAGACTCCTTCACAGTACAGAAACAAAACAGTAAGATTTTCTAAGATCCAGTTTACTGATTAGATTATCTGAAAATCATCTATTTCTTGAATTATCTTCAGGAGAGCTAGGTTCTTCATTTTGATTGTTTCTACAAGATGCAAACGCAGGACATTTTCCATTACATTCTTTCCTCATCGTCTTGTCTTCTGTTAAAATCTCAGCTCTCTCAGCAGGGTGTATCTGCAGGCAGAAAGCAATGCCACCACATGTGCTACCTCAGTCACACACACTCACAGGCTTCAAGAATACAGCTGTAAGCACAGTGAAGCTACAAGCATGCCTGCCTTTACCTAACCACAAAGCATCAGTAAATGAAAGCTTGAACAAAACTAATCAGAAAAATAAGTGGTATCCTGTGCTACTTGTTGTCTGATAACAGGTTCGAGTAACAGCGATAATGCTGATAGCTCCCTGGAAGCACTGAGGGAAAATCTATCACAATTAGCCAACATGCAGCTGTAATTAAGCATTCTGAAAGGTGAAATATAAGGAAAGAAATAGAGCAGGGATTTACAGACTTGTGAAAATTGGTGCATGTTGATAAACGGTGCTACCTTCTTACTATCATGTGGCCCTCCTTACTGTTATATGGCCCTATTTCAGGGCAACCAGAATGATCGCAGGGATGGAACACCTCTCCTATGAGGACAGGCTGAGAGCCTGGAAGGAAGGGGGGCAAGTGAGAAAGGGCTCAGACTCTTTAGCAGGATCTGTTGTGATATGGAAAGGGAAATGCTTTCTCACTAAAAGAGGGATGATTTAGATTGGACATAAGGAAGAAGTTGCTTACAAAAAGGGCAGTGAGGCACTAGCACAGGTCACCCTGAGGGGCAGTGGTGCCCCATCCCTGCAGACAGCCAAGATCAGGCTGGATGGGCTCTGAGCACTGATGGAGCTGTGGGTGCCCCTGCTCAGTGCAGGGCATTAGGCTAGATGACCTGTAAGGGTCCCCTCCAACTATGTAATATCAAAACACATTAGAATACAACAAAACAGTGTAAAAACATTGAATTATTCCACTACCTCCAAACTGGAGACGTAGCAGAGGCATTTTAGTAAGCCACTTCTTTTTCCTTAACTTATATTTCAGACAATAACTTGAATGAGAAAGGTGACAGCTCTTGGCCAGTGGCAATACTAAAGGGTACACTAACGTGAACTCTAGCCAGATTTTTCTAACAAGTCCATTACATTCTGGTACATCTGGTACATACATCTGGTGGTTAGTGAGAAGGTCTGGGGAATGGAAGACTTCCCTTTAGTCAGGGAAGAGGCGGTCCGAGAGCGCCTAGGCAACACCAATGTTCATAAATCCATGGGACCCGATGGGGTGCATCCACGGGTGCTGAGGGAGCTGGCAGGGGTGATTGCTGAACTGCTCTCTTATCATCTTTGAGAGGTCTTGGAGAATGGGGGAGGTGCCTGAAGACTGGAGGATAGCCAATGTCACTCCGGTCTTCAAAAAGGGCAAGAAGGAAGATCCAGGTAATTACAGGCCAGTCAGCCTCACCTCTGTCCCTGGAAAGGTGATAGAACAGATTGTGCTGGATGCCATCTCCAGACAACTGGAAGAAAAGGAGGTTATCAGGAGTAGTCAGCATGGGTTCACCAGGGGGAGGTCGTGCCTGACCAACCTGGTAGCCTTCTATGATGTTGTCACTGGCTGGGTGGATGGGGGGAGAGCAGTAGATGTAGTCTACCTCGATTTTTGCAAGGCATTTGACACTGTCTCCCACAACATCCTTATAACGAAGCTGAGGAAGTGCGGGATAGATGAGTGGACAGTGAGGTGGGTTGAGAACTGGCTGACTGGCAGAGCACAGAGGGTTGTCATTGGTGGTGCAGAGTCTGGTTGGAGACCTGTAACCAGCGGTGTTCCCCAGGGGTCGGTGCTGGGTCCGGTCCTGTTCAACATCTTCATCAATGACCTTGATGAGGGGATAGTGGCCACCATCAGCAAGTTTGCTGATGATACGAAGTTGGGAGGATTGGCTGACATGCCTGAAGGCTGTGCTGCCATTCAGCGAGACCTGGACAGGCTGGAGAGCAGGGCAGTAAGAAACCAGATGAGGTTTAACAAAAGCAGGTGTAGAGTCTTGCACCTAGGGAGGAATAATTGCATGCACCGGTACAGGTTGGGGGATGACCTGCTGGAAAGGAGCTCTGCGGAGAGGGACCTGGGTGTCCTGGTGGACGACAGGTCGGCCATGAGCCAGCAGTGTGCACTTGTGGCCAAAAAGGCCAATGGCATTCTGGGGTGCATTAAAAAGAGCGTGGCCTCCCCCTCTACTCTGCCCTGGTAAGGCCTCATCTGGAGTACTGTGTCCAGTTCTGGGGTCCTCAGTACAAAAAAGACAGGGATCTCTTGGAAAGAGTCCAGCGGAGGGTCACAAAGATGGTGAAGGGCCTGGAGCGTCTCCCCTATGAAGAAAGGCTGAGTGAGCTGGGTCTGTTTAGCCTTGAGAAGAGAAGACTGAGAGGAGACCTGATCCAGGTATATAAATATCTAAGGTGTGGGGGGCAAAGTGGTGAGGCCAGACTGTTTTCAGCAGTGTGTGGAGACAGGACAAGGGGAAATGGCCAGAAGCTGGAGCATAGGAAGTTCCGCACCAATATGCGCAAGAACTTCTTTACGGTGAGGGTGACGGAGCACTGGAACAGGCTGCCCAGGGAGGTTGTGGAGTCTCCTTCTCTGGAGATATTCAAGACCCGCCTGGACTCCTACCTGTGCGACCTGGTGTAGGGAACCTGCTTTGGCAGGGGGGTTGGACTCAATGATCTCTGGAGGTCCCTTCCAACCCCTACGATTCTGTGATTCTGTGATTCATCCCAGCCTCCTCTGCACAGCCTTGCAGGATTAACAGCACATCTAATCTTTGCTCTGTGCTGCACTGGCAGGACACAAATGAAATGGCTATATATAGAAAAACCTAAATCTTACTACAACCAAAACTGAAGAGTAAGCTGCTTTGCGAGCTAGAAACGTTATATTTTTAACACCCTCCATGTGAAAAACTTCCTCCTAAGATCTAACCTAACCCTCCCCTGTCTCAGTTTAAAACCATTCCCCCCCATGTCCTATCACTGTCAGACTATCTTAAGGTGGGGACATCCACGTGCACCTGGACAATGTGACACAAGATCCACCCTCTGATGGGCACAGCAGACAGCATGCAGGCACTGCGCAGAAACTTGCTCCCATCCAGCATGGCAGCTGGAAGCTGGGCAGAAGACACTAGAACATCTGAAATAACACTGATATAATTGAATCTCCACTGGCAAAGTTCCTTGTGCCCTAGAGGGTATGTTAGCTGTGTTTAAGGTTCTTTATCACTGCAAAGAGCAAGTCTGGTTTTGAGTATGGTCTTGGCAAACTCCTCAAAAGACAGTACAGACAAACTAAGGCCAAAGAAAATGAATGAAATCTACTTAAATGGGTATAATTTAACAGGACTGCTCCACTACAGCTGGCTGTTCATTTCTCAGCAGCTCCAGGCCTCTCTCCTACCATCCTGCCTTTTATGCAAATGGTGATAGCACAAGGGAAAATAGTTTTAAACAAAAAAAAAGGAGATTTAGGCTAGATGTTGGAAGGAAATTCTTCAAGACGAGGGCAGTGAGGCCTTGGCAGTGCTGCCCAGGGACACCGCAAGTGCCCCATCCACAGCAGTGCCCAAGGGCAGCCTGGGCTGCTAGGAGGTGTCCTGCCCATGGCAGAGGGGGGCACTGTGGGCTTGGAGCTCTCTCCCAACACAAATAATTCCAGGATTCTATGAAAATAGCACCTGCAGATAGACAAAAACCCTAATGAATTACATTAACTTATTTTACAATCATAAAAAGACTAGACAACTGAAAACTAGAAAACCATTCAAGGGTGGATAGTGATAGGACAAGGGAGAATGGTCTTAAGCTGAGACAGGGGAGGTTTAGGTTGGATATGAGGAGGAAGTTTTTCAGCCAGAGGGTGGTGAGGCACTGGAACAGGTTGCCCAAGGAGGCTGTGGATGCCCCATCCCTGCAGGCATTCAAGGCCAGGCTGGATGTGGCTCTGGGCAGCCTGGGCTGCTGGCTGGCGGCCTGCACATAGCAGGGGGTTGGAACTGGATGAGCATCGTGGGCCTTTGCAACCCAGGCCGTTCTGTGATTCTGTGATTCCCTGGAAGACAGGCGAAAAGAAACTTTCTTGCTTTTGATCAGCAACAGCAGCATTTGTGCCTGTGGGCTGCTCAGTCTGTAAGCAGCCGTTATCTAAAATTATTTTACTGCTCCTTAGCAGCTCCTAGGATGAAAAGTCAATTGCAGACTACAGATTGTGCTTTTCACTGTTAAAAAGAAAGCCAAGAAGATTAAGAGACTTTTTTATGATCTTGCCCAGGGAAGCAGTGCAAGTTGTAACATTCAGCCCTACCCCACTTTGGTGCCTGACAAAAGGCTCTCTGTTCAAATGCGTCGAACTTTTTAAGAGCCCATGTGGAACAACTCAACACTGGGAGCAAAAAGGAAAAGGACAAGAGGAAATGCAACAGTCAAACAAATTTCTATAGCTCAGGTCAAGCCAACGGAAAGCCAAAAAAATAAAGAAATTAATGTTTAAGACGAGATGAACGCTTGTGCTGCTCCTGAAGGCACTTAGGCATTTAAAATATGCCAGATCACATAACTGAGTAGGACAGTTGAAGCTGCACACTCAGTGTTTCTTCTAACTCTGCAAAAAACCTTTATGACCATTCAAATTCCCTCTAGTCCCATGATAACAACTGCATTCCCAGCTTGGCATCTTTCAGGCTGAGTCAGTGCTTGCATCCCTCCTGTGCAATGCCATGCAGGTGCTGTGTATCAAGTAAAACGCCACATTCACATATCACTGCTCTCCTCAGAGCAGTCCAACTTGCACTACAACCTTATCTCTCTTCTTTCCCTCCTTCCCAAAATTCTCTTTGCCAAGTTGCTTGAAGAAATATCCCAACTCATTTGGAGTGGCCCCAGCTCCTTCCCTCCCTACAGCTCCCACCTGCTGAAAGGACAGAGCCTGCCAGTGCTGTAATGGCCATCTCCCACCTTTGCTCTTTTGCTTTTCAGGAGAAGACGAAGGACAAAGGAGAGCCACAAAGACAGGCGTCAGTTTTTCCTCCTAAATATATATATTTAGCAAATTCTCACCTGCGCTTACAAAGCAAGAGCAATAATGGCAGCCATAACTACATCGTAGAGCTGTGGCACAGTTTCAGGCTTCTCACGGTACTGAGAGATAATAACCTGTTCTACCTTTCATTTTACACAGCAGTAGCCATTGAGCTGCCTTGTTGGGAAGCAGCCATTGTAAAATGGAAACAAAATTATGTAGGCGATCTCTCACCATTTTCTTGGCTAGATGTTCCTTTCTCTCAATATAAAAACCAAACAGGAAGCATTCTCATAAACTCACAGAAGGAAGAAGGGAAGCTTTCTCCCCCCAGGCTTGTGGGAAAGGAGCAATGCTCTGACTATCAATTACTGCTGCAATCCTCTGGTGGAAGCAAGTGCCTCAGGGCAGCCACACAGTCTGTTCCTTCTGGCCCACGTTGCCCGTTGTCTGAATTCAGCTCGCTATTTATTGGAAAAAATCTTAAACTGCATCTCAAAGCACCCAGGCAGCGTTGCTTTCCAGGCCACATCCCCAGGAGAATCACAGATGCTGCAGTTTCTGTCTTCAGATCACTGCTAGTTAGAGAGCAAACACGTTATTGCCTCCTGCTTTCAGTAACTACACTTCTCATCCTGAGTGGCTGGCACAGCTCTGACAGCACAGCAGCTCCTGTGAATGCTCTCCTGAGACTCTTTCAGGCAGAATTGGTTTTCTTGAGACAGTGGCAATTTGTTCTCTGATGGTTCTGACCCGCACGCTCCTCTGAATCTCTCTAGGTTTCCTGGAGCATTTACCCCCCCAGTCATGCTGGTACACAAATGTAACCTGACATTAGCAGTGAGCTGCTCCAAGTTGATGCTCCAAGCTGAATAACGGCTGCAATGCTTAAAATGTTGATGCCAGCTTCAACTGAGACCCAGCTTCAGAGCCCTGACCAAACCTAACGAGTGCTTCCTAAAAACAAGGCGTGCACACAGACAGCACAGAGCAGTGGCACACAAGGAGCAGCGAGGGAGGGCAGCTGCCTCTTCAGAAAGCACAGGGGGTGTGACAAAAGCGCCTTCTTGTTCTTCAGTTGTGCCTTGAGTTGGACAGCACCCCATTGCCACGTAAGCAGTGGGTGCAGAAAGGCCAGGAAGGCACGCTGGGTACAGGAAAGTAAATTCATTTCTTTTGGAAACCATCTGCACTTGCTCACCTTAAAGGGATTATGAAGAGTAGCTTCACTGCTCAGGTATGTCAGGTTGTTTTCAGAGGGCAGCAGACTAATTTATTTGCCAAAATCTGCTTTAAATGCATAGTGCCAAGATAAATTTTGGGCAGAAGTCTTAGCATAATCTACATCAAGAGCTTACCTCACTGTTAACTTCCCTGTCTGGAGAAACTTAAAGACTTTATTTTTAGCTTTGCAACGTGATGCAGACATGAACAAGCAAAACAGAGTCACATTTCTGGCCATTTCTGGTTAGTTTTCCTCCAGAGCAGGGATAAAGGATGTGCCCACGTTTTCTGTGTGAACCTTTACAAAGCACGCAATCCAGTAACCCACATGACAGGGTAGCAATCCTGCAACACATCCTAAGCTTCTTGGTCTGCACACAGACTGCTGGGGATAATTTCTCTACTACAGGAGAAACAAAGTAGGATAAAAGATAAAAGTAGTTAAAAGACAGAAAATGACATCTATCTCTGTCTGTATGACTAAAAGGCAAAGCCATCTGTTCTTGTTCTTTAAAGAGGTCTCTGCTTCATTTTAAATTCCAAAGTTCCTTTGGAAGACACTGAAAAGATGGCATCCATCTGTCAAGCTGCACTTTTCCTCAATGTGATCTTTACATTTTAAGAACTGACGGATGCAGATGGGTGGCCCTGGTAACAAATTCCATTCGCACTAAGTGTTAGTTTTTATAAGACAGCTGAGACTGCTTGGACTTCCTCCTTCCTCTCCATATGCCTGCTGTGATGGGCTTGGGAGAATTCCAAGGTATTACAGAGAAATAAACATACAGCCCTTTGGCCAGTATTTTAGACACCATTAAGTTAAGACACCGTAAAGCACGCTTGCCCAGACAAGCAAGAGACTATACAGCGGGAGCCATAAGTCTTGACAGAACCATAATTTTAATTTAAATAACACATTTCTATATCCTGTGGTCAAAAAGACAACCTTTCAAATATGAACTGAGTGCGATCGATGCTTTGATGGCTACCGAAACACACTCCAAGTGCTGCTGTCACTGTGGGAAGGAGAGAGATAGCACTTAAGAGAAGTGGAACGCAAGTGATAACAACCTTTCCTATCCCTCAGCTCTGCCACCGCAGCCTGATCCGCACGTCAGGGACTGGAGGACTATTTCTGCCAACTCGAGGGAGGTCTGTCTTCCTTGAGGAGAACAGGAATGAGTGTAAGAATCCACTGCTGGCACAGCGCTCAAAAATGCATCGTGCTGAGTGAAGGAGGAAAAACATTTGGTATGAAGATCTGTTAGAAGACTTGACACTATCTTGAGAGAGACATAATGGAGTCAGCAGCCAGATCAAGATCTTCAGAGTTTAAAAAAGGGAATTTCTAAAAATAAGAAACATGAGGAAAGATACGGTTAAGACACAGCCAAGCTTCAAAACCCCAAGCAGTGCAGCCTTGTCTTTTTGATTTTCCTTCCATCAGCCAGAATGGCAGCGTCTGCCACATAATAAATAACATAATGCCACCCTGCAGAATAAAAACAGACAAGTTGGATTTCTAAAATATTATGTAAGGAATATTGAACACTTCTACTTTAGTTCCACAAAAGCTTGATGGCTACTCCTTGTACAACAGCAACAGTTTCTCACACATCTAACACAGCCGAATATCTAAGAGCTCAATGTTACAAAGCAGCACAAACCACTGGGATGAGAAAGGAGGAAAGCTTGTGTTTTCTTCATTTTGACACTCAAGCCAAAGTGCATCCTGACAGATTAACAAGTGTGTCACTTCCCTTAAAATGTGCACTGCGGAGCTGTCACTGTCAGTCTCCTTTACAACTGTGAATTAGGGACAAATTAAAGTTGTCATTTCAGGCACTTCAGGCTGCAGGCTCACAGTAAGCCTGCGTTAATGGGCCCCTGCCCTTTCCCCTGCCACTAGCCTACTTCACATCAGCCTGGGCTTATGACTGACTTAAACCATTCACAAAACTCACCTCAAAGCTATATGGTTTGGAGCAGCAGCAGCATAAAGAGCCAGGACAGGATCCTGAATGATGTGACCTTTAAGCATCAGAATCTAACTATTCTTCTTGTAGGCTCAGCACACAATTTTATAAGATCAATCCATTCATTTTGTCTCAGGTGAGCTTTTTGCAGGCGTAGCATTTCAGGAAGCTTTCAGTGAGTTTCAACAAACACCCCTGCCAGAGTTCATTGCCCAGCAGCCAGCCACGTGCTGAATGTATCACAAGGACATGTTTAAGTCAAACTCTTGAGTTTTAGAGCATTAGCTCCAAGAGAGAGAAGACAAAGACTTTTTGCTATGGCAGAGGATGCACAGTGGCACTGTTAAAGGCCAGGAGCACAACCTTCTGCAGACAGAAGACCATAGAGGAAACACACAGATGAGTTCAGGAAGCCATTTGCTGCTTCCCTCATAGCCAGGCTGCTGTGAAAACTCTCACAAGCCAAAAACCTGGTGTCATAGATAAGAATGTAATAGTGGATTCATGTTGAATAATTTTAAGGTTTGAGCTGTGTTTCACAGTCTTTAACAGTTATCTCAGTAAGATAGAAGTCCTCTGTTGTTTCCATACACCAACAAAAATACACAGACACATGCACCGTTCAATACGAGGGGAGATTTGCATCTTCAGGCCTCAAAATCAGGGTATTCACAGAGCATTATTTAAAACCCATTGTCTACAACTTGTCAACTATTTCTTTCCTTCATGATTAATTTCCAGAAAGGTTCCACTATTAATCTAGTACACTAAGCTTGGTTTTGGTGCAGATAATTGTCAAACTCAGCAGGTTGTTTCACATGCATGAATAATGCGGGATTGATTTTATGGACAAACTCCACAGCCCTGCTGTCCCCTGCATGCATTTATTAGCATAGGATCCAACTCAGCTGAGGCTGCAGCATCCCAGTGCCAGCTGAGCAGCAGCTTCTGCTCCATCTCACCAAGCTCCTCCAGCAGAGCTGTTGGGTTACCCTCTCCCTCATCCACCAACTACACTTCCTGACTATTTTGACTGAATGGATTCACAGGGGATTCCATCTGGTTCTGTGATTATTTTAGCCATTTTTTAACAAAAGAAAACACAAAGCTGTAGTACTCAGTAGTGCTGCCACGCATTCAC
The DNA here is from genome assembly GCA_035772895.1 of Perdix hodgsoniae. Classification (NCBI taxonomy): domain Eukaryota; kingdom Metazoa; phylum Chordata; class Aves; order Galliformes; family Phasianidae; genus Perdix; species Perdix hodgsoniae. The sequence goes on along the minus strand of JAPSGF010000024.1, from coordinate 5,014,601 downwards.
TGGGGAGACATTGGCAGATGATATCATCTAGGCTTTTTGGAGGAAACCTAATATATATATTTCAATCACCTGGAGACGTGATTGAAAATACACTGCCAACAGAAAGAAAAGCCAACACAACACAGCAATGCACCTCACCAGGGCTCCATGCAGAATTATCCTGTGCTGCTGGCTGTGTTGTCAGCAACTACAAAGGTGTTACCAAAATCAGAGGCGACCAGGCCAGCTGAATTGCTGGGTCAACTTTGTACACCTTGGCATCGTGCAGGAAATTCTTCCTGTGTGCTGCCTCTACTGCTGGATACAAACACTGGGAACGAAAAGGCATTTTTGGAAGCTACTGGTCTCTGAAAGAAGAGATTCGTTCTTTATTATAATTCCCCCAGTGAGTCTGCATGTTCTGCTCAAACCCTGAACCCAGTCATTGGGATTACTTCTTTTAAAAGCTTTTCAAAGAGGTTGTGCAGCCCAATTTATACCTTTTGCATAACTACAGAACAGCAAGAGGGCTGCTAAATGGACCCTTTGCTCCAGCAGGCTGTAAGATAGAAGAGAAAGACTGAGGAACTCACAGTTTACTCCAAGATATTAAATTAAAACCGATTTCTGATCAAAACAGAAGCTTTAAGATAATTAGTTGCTGAATTTAATTTTAATAATTAACTGCTTTTAAAAAAAACCATGGCAAAGCACAGCAGCTGCAAATTAAAATTTAAGATTCTTTAGGGGATACAGTCCCTCCTATTCAGCACTGTGTTAATGAGGTCACAAATGAACTCTACAGGGGAGGACAGGGAAGGAGAATTAAAAACACTTAATTGCACTGACACAATCTTCCACTGGACAAAAAGCTGTTACAAAAAGCATCCAAATGACTAATTCTGAAAGATTCAACAAAACTCTCAAATTAAGAATCAAACCAAGCTCCTGAAGTTGATTTTTCTTCCCTGCAGTTAATAATTCACAAGATAAATATTTGACAGGAATTCCCACAGTGCCCCCGCTTATTTGTTTCGCCGGCATCCTAAAAGCATGCTTGCTTTTTTTCTAAACAGAATAAACAATATTTTGCCCTCAAAGGCTCAGATGTTTCTTCATACCAAGGACAGAAGTCTGTGCCCAGTTCTCTGTACCACTGAAGTACTTTTAGGATCCACTGCTCCCATGCTGCACGTCTTTGAAACACTACAGACAAGTAGGGCAATTACACAGGATATTACAGGATTAACAAGAGACAGTGGGAGGAGAGAAGGGACACAAGTGGAAGGAAACAAGGGAAGAGACAAAGATTCTGTGGCTACACATGAGCCCCGACACAGGGGGTTAGACCCCAACCCTTTGTCAGCTAAAGAAATAGAATGAAGAAAGGCAAATATCAGCAAGTGTCTGTCAGTGCTGCTGGAGTACTGCACCTTCAAAAGGTGCCTCTCCAACAGTAAATTACACACACATACCCTGGGAATGTATTCCGTGTGTCAGGTTCTGCATGGAACACACTGCAGGGATGTTTGCAACCAAGGAGCGTGCAGAATGGAGTAAGCGGGATCAAACCATAAAAGAGAAGGTCAGATTAATAGGAAAGTCTGCATTCAATTGCTTAGAGCTGTGAGCAGTTGAGGCCGATGCATGAGATAAGAGGGGGTGTGTTTTCCCACTGATTGCCTGTTTGAATCATTGCCTAACACTACAAAAATCCCTTTTATAAATAAACGTATGCAAAAGGATGGAAAAAATCACTCGAGTGAAGGCCAGGTATGGGGTTACAAGGCAGGGAAGTCCCATTCAGTTAGGCACAGCAGGGCTCACCTGGCAGGACTCAGAGCTGTCAGAAGGTGTTTCTGCCCACGGAGCCATGGGGAGTTCATAGGGCAGAGCAGGCTTCACAGATCCTTTTGTCCCTTCAACCTCAAAAGAAACAGGATAGGGACTGGAGAGCAGAGAGGAGCAATATGCACGTGCATCTGTTAGTGCTCTCTGATGAGTTCTGCCCAGTAGCTCTGTGCTGCTCTCACTCTCACTTGGTCCCTGCTGTTTCCAACTTCAGGATGAGGCCTGGCACCATGCAGATCAAAAGTAACTCCTCTTTGATGGGCACAACACGTTACAGCAGAGCAATAAGCCGTCCCTGCAGGAGAACAGCCAGCTGTGGATCTCTTCTATCCCTGCCTTTCATTCAGTTCCCCTTTCCCAAGTCCTCTCGGTGACCCTGGCTACTAACAGCAACCAGTCCCAAGTGGGAGGGAGGGGAACAGAAGCCCAAATTTTAAAAGCCTGGAAGCTTCCTCTCTCCAGACAAAAGCAACAGCCTCCCATTGTGTCAGAGAAAGTAAAGGATGGATCTAAAGAATTAAGTTGCCTTTCTGTGATGCCACTTAATTAAGGTAAACCAAAGCAACAAGAGTAATTTGCCTGGGATTTCAAAAGAAAGGATAAGGAAAATATCTGTGCATTCTTCAGAGTCTGAAGGCATTTCAGCATTTTAGCTGCAGGATTCTGTAGAAGTGCAGTTGGAGGAAAACTTCATTTCAGACCACTTCATTTCAGACCACAAAAGCATTCCCTACAAGAGGGTAAAAACTATTTTTCTGTGAAAAGCAGGCAGACTTGGTCAAGCAAGAGTGAAGGTCAGAAGACAAAGGAACTGTACTTCAACAAATTTATACACATAACACACGTGTTAAATATGCAGTTAAAGTGTCATAAAGGCATTTAACTATCACATGATACGTGTTTGGTTGCTTTTTTTTAATAATATCTTCATCCTTAATTGACAGCAAGCACTAAAACTCAAATCAAAGGCCCAAGTCTGTAACCACATCGTTCTCTGCATTCCCATCTCCACGATGCACCTGCACAGATCAGAGGATGGGGCTACAGCAGCACAGGAAGAAGGCACCAAAAAATGCTCATCAGCATGGAAGTGATGAATGGGTCTACTGATTCTGAGCCCCAAGAATTCTAGCACTCCTCCAACAAAAGCAGCAGCTACTCCTAGACACCAGATCACAGCATGGCCTGGGTTGAAAAGGACCACGATGACCATCTGGTTCCAACCCCCTGCTGTGTGCAGGGTCACCAACCAGCAGCCCAGGCTGCCCAGAGCCACATCCAGCCTGGCCTTGGATGCCTGCAGGGATGGGGCACCCACAGCCTCCTTGGGCAACCTGTGCCAGTGCCTCACCACCCTCTGTCTGGAAAACTTCCTCCTCGCATCCAACCTAAACCTCCCCTGTCTCAGTTTCAAACCATTCCCCCTTGTCCTATCACTAGCCACCCTCATAACAGCCGTTCCCCTCCTGTTTATACGCTCCCTTCAAGTACTGGAAGGTCAATAAGGCCAGATAACTGACAATATTGTCAATTCTTTAGGTGTTAAGAAAACGTAATACACAGAAGTCTTCAGAAAAAAAAAAGAAAAAAGCATTAAAACATAAATGACGGTTTTGGACCAGCAGGGAGGAAACAAAGCAAAATGAAGTGAACAAATGGAGGATGGCTGATCCACATTCTCTCACCAAATTAAAAAAAAAAAAAAAAAAAAGATGCTTCTCGTTGCTCAGTGTCACAAACACAACTTTTGTTCTGTAAAATCAAGAAACAGGGAATGTAAACAAGTTCACAAATTGAAAGCAACTTCTAAAAGCTAAATTTCAGGCTTCTCCCGCGCACAAAGATGGACTGGAAGAAGCCTTCCTCCCTCGTTCAGATTCAAATGAGCCAAGCCTTTGTGCTTCCATTCTCCCTACTCCTCTTTTCAAATTTCCTTCCCCGTTGCCATGGGAACCCGGCCGGGAGAGCAGGAGAGCGGAGGGGGAGGCGGAGGGCGGCAGATGCCAGCCTTTGTCACGGCGGGGCCGGGGGCACGGCGTGGGGTGCGGGCTGGGACGGCGCACACGGCGGTAGCGAGGCGGGCAGGGCCACCTCTGCGTCCTACCTGACGGAGGAGACGACGGGAGGATGAGGATGGAGCGGGTCTCCGAAGGGCGCAAGCGAAGCAGGAAGGACAAACGCGATCTGGGACAACAAGCCGGGGCGCTACGGCAGCAGGTGGTTTGTTTGAAAGGAAATCAGCCCTGAGCTGATGGTGCTGGAACTGCGCTCTGAGCCACGGCCACGCCGAGGGTCGCACATGGATCCACCTCCTCCAACTTCATTTTTTCTAGACCGCTTCCTTCACTAAATCCAGTCTTGCCAAGCACACGTTACTGACCTGTTACTGCGTTGCAGGTCTGCAACGTCGGCAGATTGAAGAGTAATCTCAGTTCATGAGCACTGCTTTTACCACCAAAGATGATTTGCAGCCCTTATCTCCTCCACTTTGTGCCACATCAGAGCAGTTTCTTTCCAAAAGCCGCAAACCCTTCATAGAATCACAGAATTTCCTGGGTTGAAAAGGACCACAATGCTCATCTAGTTTCAACCCCCTGCTATTTGCAGCATCTAACCACCAGACCAGGCTGCCCAGAGCCACACAAACACGATACAAACCCAGGCAAGCCATCCTAAAATTCTCTAAAATTACCACAAATTTCTCCCAGCCCAAAGCAGGAAAGTACAGCCTTACCAGCAAGACAATATTGTACAATTTATGACAACAACTCTTTGGCATTTATTTTATACTTATTCTCTTGTTGGTCTGCTGTGGCTTCTTCTTGAATCCAACTATGCTACAGTCAGAATAATCACCATAAAATAGAGAAAATAAGAAAAAAAAAGCCTCATTCTGCTGGTCACCTGGAAATGAGAAGTACACCATCACCAAACCACATAACTTTCCAGAAGTACCCAACCACACTTATCAGTGCCATCTTCTTGCAGGAAAAACACATTCTAGAAGAATTGTTAGTCAAGAGGATAGAAAACTCAAGAGCTTTCAATGTAGCTTTCAGCTAAGAAGGTAGATGTGAGACAGCTAAATAACCTCAGATGATCAGAGGGCTGGAGCACCTCTCCTATGAGGAAAGGTTGAGGGAACTGGGCTTGCTGAGCTTGGAAAACAGAAGGATCTGGGGAGACCTCATTGTGGCCTTCCAGTTCTTGAAGGGAGCGTATAAACAGGAGGGGAACGGCTGTTATGAGGGTGGATGGTGATAGGACAAGGGGGAATGGTCTTAAACTGAGACAGGGGAGGTTTAGGTTGGATCGGAGGAGGAAGTTTTTCAGCCAGAGGGTGGTGAGGCACTGGCACAGGTTGCCCAAGGAGGCTGTGGATGCCCCATCCCTGCAGGCACTCAAGGCCAGGCTGGATGTGGCTCTGGGCAGCCTGGGCTGCTGGTTGGTGACCTGCACACAGCAGGGGGTTGGAACTGGGTGAGCATCGTGGTCCTTTTCAACCCAGGCCATTCTGTGATTCTGTGATTAACCTCAGTGTCAGGAGAATGTCAAAGGGGAATAAGAAGAGACCCCAGGAAGTCAGACAGAAGCAGTGGTTCACTTCTAGATGAGGTACTCTCAGATCCGTGCCCCATGAGGGATGGAGTCCCACACATGCAGAACACAAGGCAGCTAATGCAGTGCTAATACAGCACACCTACCTCCTTGTCTGAGCTGCACATACTACTAGACATAAGGCTAAGTCTTGTCACTAACAAATACTAACCTATACTATTACAGCATCCAAAATTAACCTGGGTTTTGTTCCATTAGAGGCAAGTGCCATGGCATCAGCTGGTGGATTATGATTAATGTAGAGAAAAAAAAACTAAGAACAACTACACTTGTGGTAGGGGAGGTGATGAATGAAAAGACCAACATTCCCTTTACGTTCTGGCACAGTTCTCTTTTGTTTGAGTTTATACTTGTAGATCTGAAGCTACAACTAATGACCAAATCCATTGTCATTTAACTATTCAAAATAAATTCATGTGTTCTGCCCTTCCTGATAATTCCTCTTTAAGCCTCCACCAGATGCTACAGAATTAGCCACAACGGAGAGCCATCTGCCTTCATGACCCTGAAAACAAGCCCACTGTGAATAGATGTTGATTAAGATGTAGATCATTCACTTTAAACCGCATCATTACGTAAAACTAATGCTTCTTTACAATATGCTTGTACTAAACTATTAAGGCTAAACTTTGTTTCAATATTTCTGCTTGGATCATTGTTCCATATTCATCTTTCCTTTAAGAAAATATGAAGATGGTGAGAGCTCATCTTCAACACACAGGCAGTACTTTTTCAATGGAACAACACAACAAAAATTCTACTCTTATTTTTCTCACTATTAGTCCACACTTTGAAAGTAATCACGCTGCATTTTGTTCTCATTAACAAACATGAAAGGCTAGAAAACTTCATTTCTGAAATTATTCTCTGGAGGAAGCCTGTTAGCCAGGCAAAGGAAAGTAAGGGTTGCTATCACCTGCTGCCTAGCTCTGCTGTGTGAGCACCCATCACCTACACTGTAGAAGCTTTAACCCTTGTACTAAAGAAAGAACTCTTTGGTACTCTGTTCTTTCATGCTGCTCTATAAAACACAGCACTGCAATACCTCCATCAGGTTTCTTCAAGTGCAGCGAGGCCCTTGGAGGAAAAAAAATAATAATAATAGTCAGACTCAGCATTGGGATTGCTCACACTGAACAAGTATCATTTTGTTGTCCTAGGATGGAGCACATGCTCAAGCATGATTAGGTGATGTGTCTACCCAGGAGACACAGAGGGTTGCATGTCAGGGGGAAGTTCTTTATTATGAGAGCAGTGAGGTGCTGGAACAGCTGCCCAGAGAGGCTGTGGGTGCCCCATCCATCCCTGGAGGTGTTCAAGGCCAGGTTGGATGGGGCCCTGGGCAGCCTGGGCTGCTATGAAATGTGGAGGTTGTGGCCCTGCATGTGGCAGTGGGTTGGAGCTTCATGATCCTTGAGATCCCTTCCAACCCAGGCCATTCTGTGATTCTGTTCCCAATCCATTCACTTTGCTAACCTGGATCTGGATCCCCCCCACACTGTCCTCTTTAAGGCCATACTTAATAGCTGTCACAACTGCAGCACGCCCCCAAACACGTAATGCTGCACACAGCAACAACCTGAAAGTCATCTCTTGTCTGAATAATGAAATCTACTCCTGGACATTACTCTGTTGGTGTTCAAGTTCCTAGCCAAAACCCAAAAGATTTCTATCCCAAAACATGCCTCTTTCCCATTCTTCCTCCTTTAAGCCTCCGGCAACTTCCACACACACAAACATGTGCAGCCCTGTTCTTTAACTGAACATAAATTATTATCTCCTATTCAGCTTTTCTTCCTGTCTGGAGATATTGAACTTCTTTTATCTTCACTGAACACTCAACATTCATCTTGATGTTCACTGGATCTGAGAGTGAAAAGGACAGGATCCATGGCCCTAATATGAAACCTGCAAGAAATGCCATCCTCAGAAGCCTCCTGCTGTGAACAGAAGGTCAGAGCAGACTAACATGTGTACAGACCTCTCTGACAGTGTACAACTCCACTTCCCCAAACTGGTTTTGCCCACTCAGGATTTCTTCCACCCCTACATAACAGTCAAACCTTTTCCAGATCAGAGCTGAAATAATAAACAGGTGGGTTTCAAACAGACGAGCTTGAGATTTCCCAAAAGCAAGAATCTCTAAGCAGTGCATTGTTATAAATGCCATAGCTCTGCCTGCACACTGCAAGGTCATCTTGGAGATTCAAGCTTTCAGATCAACATTCTTGTTTAACAGTAAAGTAATCTAAAAAGGTTTACACGGTTATTTCTAAGGTAAAAACCTGGAATAGGAAAATCTACAGTTAATGAAAGAGTCAGGTTTAATGAGCTGCTGCACAGCTTGCTTTCTTATGATCATGCACAACTCCATTGTTCAGTAGACATCATAATCTTATACACTAAAGAGAAGATTAATCCTTACAGCAAATTAAAGTCTAAGATTAGGATGCTTACACAACAGTAGCTAATTAAAATCTACTTTTCCACTAGCTTTGCATTCTTACACTTCTAGATGTTTGGAGTGCAGAGCTGAAGACTACAGAAAGCCAAGGAAAATCACTGAGATTTAGGAAGGGATAGTGCATGGGCAAGGCAAAAGAAAATAAGGGATAAGGATGGAGTTCAGAGAGTAAAAAGTTAAGGGTCTTCCATCCTAAGTTTATAGAATGGCCTGAGTTGCAAAGGCCCACAGTGCTCATCCAGTTCCAACCCCCTGCTATGTGCAGGTCACCAACCAGCAGCCCAGGCTGCCCAGAGCCACATCCAGCCTGGCCTTGAATGCCTGCAGGGATGGGGCATCCACAGCCTCCTTGGGCAACCTGTTCCAGTGCCTCACCACCCTCTGGCTGGAAAACTTCCTCCTCATATCCAACCTAAACCTCCCCTGTCTCAGTTTCAAACCATTCCCCCTTGTCCTATCACTATCCACCCTCATAACAGCCGTTCCCCTCCTGTTTCTATGCTCCCTTCAAGTACTGGAAGGCCACAACGAGGTCTCCCCAGTTCCTTCTCTTCTCCAAGCTGAACCAACCCAGTTCCCTCAACCTTTCCTCATAGGGAGGTGCTCCAGCCTCTGATCATCTTAGTGCCCTCCTCTGGACCCTCTCCAAGAGCTCCATGCACTTCCTGTGCTGTGAGCACTGGTATTTTTCCCATCCCTGCTGCTTAGCGGGAAATAAAATTCACTCTGAAGCACAAGAAGAGAAACAGAGCAGCATGAACTCCCAGTCTCCAAGCAGGCAGCCATCAAGCACATACATAAGGTCAGTGAATACTGCACGCTTCTCCAGGGCTCTTGTGAAAATCAAACACAGGGACAACAGCCCTTATTGAGACCAAAATCCAACTACCCGAATTCTGTAGTAATGTATGCCTGATAGAAAAACCGTTTGAGAAATGGAAGTATAATGAACCACTGAAAATGTGACATCCTTATAACAAAGCTGAGGAAGCGTGGGATAGATGAGTGGACAGTGAGGTGGGTTGAGAACTTGCTGACTGGCAGAGCACAGAGAGTCGTCGTTGGTGGTGCAGAGTCTGGTTGGAGACCTGTAACCAGCACTGTTCCTCAGGGGTCAGTGCTGGGTCCAGTCTTGTTCCACACCTTCATCAATGACCTTGATGAGGGGATAGTGGCCACCATCAGCAAGTTTGCTGATGATACGAAGTTGGGAGGATTGGCTGACATGCCTGAAGGTTGTGCTGCCATTCAGCGAGACCTGGACAGGCTGGAGAGCTGGGCAGTAAGAAACCAGATGAGGTTTAACAAAAGCAGATGTAGATAGAGTCTTGCATCTGGGGAGGAATAATCACATACACCGGTACAGGTTGGGGGATGACCTGCTGGAGAGGAGCTCTGCGGAGAGGGACCTGGGTGTCCCGGTGGACGACAGGTCGGCCATGAGCCAGCAGTGTGCACTTGTGGCCAAGAGGGCCAGTGGCATTCTGGGGTGCATTAAAAAGAGCGTGGCCAGCAGGTTGAGGGAGGTGATCCTCCCCCTCTACTCTGCCCTGCTAAGGCCTCATCTGGAGTACTGTGTCCAGTTCTGGGCTCCCCAGTACAAAAAAGACAGGGATCTCTTGGAAAGAGTCCAGCAGAGGGCCACAAAGATGGGGAAGGGCCTGGAGCGTCTCCCCTATGAGGAAAGGCTGAGTGAGCTGGGTCTGTTTAGCCTTGAGAAGACTGAGAGGAGACCTGATCCAGGTATATAAATATCTAAGGTGTGGGGGACAGAGTGGCGAGGCTGGACTGTTTTCAGCAGTGTGTGGAGACAGGACAAGGGGAAATGGCCAGAAACTGGAGCATAGGAAGTTCTGCACAAATGTGCATAAGAACTTCTCTACAGTGAGGGTGACAGAGCGCTGCAACAGGCTGCCCAGGGAGGTTGTGGAGTCTCCTTCTCTGGAGATATTCAAGACCCACCTGGACACCTACTTGTGAGCCCTGGTGTAGGGAACCTGCTTTGACAAGGGGGCTGGACTCCATGATCTCTGAAGGTCCCTTCCAACCCCTACGATTCTGTGATTCTGCAATACTGAAAAAATGCTCCCTCCTGTCCCAGGTGCTGAGAGCAGGATGAGAACAAGATGACACTTCTTCTGCTCATTCCACCTTAGGTATTCTCTACTTTTCATCATTTTTAAGTGAGGAAAAAAACAAACAAAAACAACATGATTCCTAAGACTCATCATGGTGAAGAGACACAAAGAAAAAACCCAAACAAAAAACAATACCATCACAAAAATCCCTCTGTTATACAAACAGAAATGCAGCCAGCAAAGGCATGCAAATTTTGTGGCAGCCTCTCCGTTCAATGTTACTGCTCTGACTACCTCTCTCACGCTGCATAAAGGTGAATCAGCTACAGAATACTATTATTTCTCCATTTCCCCTTTGCATCTCTCACCCACACACCAGTAAGCCTGGCCATAGTGCATCCCTAAACTACCCTACTGCTGTTTTCGTATATGCAAAATGGGAATGGAAGTTGTGAGAGCACAAAGTAACAGCATGTTATCTCCTCTGCCCAGATGGTGACTGCATCACTGCACTTCTGGAGCATTCCACCTCCAGTATAATCCCAAAAGACAAAAGCTTCTGCACACACCCACAGGGGCCCTTTTAGGCCTCATCTCTATCTGTTTCCCGTCCTTTAAAGCCTCTTTGATCCCTAGGAGCATCTGTGAGATCCCACTGAAATCAGGTTAAGGAGAAGGAAGGACTGATGGTGAATTTAACTGCAAAATGGCTGGCAATCATCACATTAAATTGCTTCTTTTCACTGCTAACAAATGCTCCCAACTTCCAAATTACCAACAGTTACATGTTCTCTATTAAAAAAAAAAACACCAAAAAATGGTGATAAGGCAGCCAAAAAAAAAATATGGCTTACCATTCTTACACTTAAGAAATTCTTCAAGGCTCAAAGAATATTAAGTGGAAAAGGGATGGAAGATAATCCTTCACACTGTAGCAGTAATAATTCAAAGGACGGCTAAGCAAGGTCAGATTCCTCAGGGGAATACTTAACTTCTCCACTGCCTCAGTCAGCACACGATCTGTGCAACGCAACAGAAGCGCGGCAGCAGGGCAGTGCAATCGCTATGCTGTGCTGTCATCACGACCCTGTAGAGAAGCAAGATTCAGCAGCACGGCAGAGTCACACTGTGCTGGATAGCTATTGTAAGAACCACCTGCTTACAGATAACAGAACACTGTCAGAATACCTTCCAACATCTTATGTGGCAGCACAGAGAGCCAGAGGAAAGCTGGCATGGAGCCCTGCCCTGCAGTACTGTGGGGCAGGACAGCTCCTGGCAGCACACAGCCCTCAGCATCCACCATCTCCTCTCCGTCCCCTCTAACACTGCTGCAACAAGACAACACCAATGACTTACTTACCTTCATTCTAATTAAGGAATATTATTAGCATAAGGACTCAAAAAGGAAACTTACCGATTTTTGTGTTTTTAAAAAATATCAGTAAGGTTTGAACAGATCCTCCGAAAGGCAACCAATGGCAAGGGAAGGAAAGTATGATGAGTTCAACTGATGGAAAGACAACAGCTGTAATTCCCTTTACTTCACATGTACTCTTTACTGTAGTAGAAGCCCTTGTAAACTCTGATTATAGAAAGCAAGAAACAAAACAACAAAACCCAGCTCCTAAGTAGGACAGTAATTCCATCAATACTGTTTCACTATGGCATCCCAGTACACACCTCCTCATTCTCATGAACCAGAGGTAGCCCACAGCCCATCCCCAGGCAGAAGCCACTGGCCTACACTAATTACACTGGCAGAATGGAGTGCATACATACAGCCACAATACCAAATGCTTCCATGCTAAGTTTAAGAATGGCTGTGGCACTGAGATGGTATCTGAATCACTGCAACACGGTGCTTCGTGCAAGTTAATTTATGCTTTGAAGTTGAGCTTTGTGTCACAGATTGCAGAGAAGTAACATTCACTTCTCATCTGTTTCTTTCTCCTTAGCAGAAAGCTATTTTATGAAGATAAGAGCAATTACAAGAGCAATTCTGGCTCAGCCCGTGGGCCCCTATAATCTACTGTTCTGCTCCCAGCAGTGGTTCTAAAGAGACTATTAGGGAAAGCAAAAGTGATATTTTGACAGGTCTCTGAAATCACTGATTTAACGTGAAGCAGAAGCCAGAAGAGCCACCACGATGTTGGCCATTTTTTGCAGCAAAAAGCATTTCATTATTTCTCTATGAATGCTCAGCATGCTCACATCTGGCGTGGTGTGCCATTCTCATCTCTGCACCTCAGCTAGGACTGAACTAGAGGAAGGACCAGAGAAGGATAACTAACACGATTACAGGGCTGAAGCAGTGGAATTGCAAGAAGCCAGCCCAGACTGCTGAAAGACTTCAAATTGGAAAGGAAAAACCTGAGGGTCTCCAGAAATCACAAGTGCAGCAGAGGGTTTAATTGCAGAACAACACTGCACAGTACTCCAACAAAACGACGTTGAATGAAACTAGGAGGAAAATCATTTAGAACTGCACAGAGAAAAAGTGCTCCCCTAAATGGTGGCTAGTGAACTCCTGGAGCTTGTTCTCATTAAAGGGTAGGTCATCAGTACTGATGAATACAACAGCGTAGAGAGATTTGCTGTCAACAGCTCCATAAAACTATTCTAGAAGGGGCCAGGCAGAGAGATACCCTCTGGCATCTGTAATTCAGCAACTGCACACTGGGGAAGCACCAGGGCAACGCTACAGGCAACAGGTCAGCCTTGCATCCTTTTAAGCACTAGGGTCCCCAGGAGACAATGCACTCTGCGAAATGGACACTCCTCACATCCCCTAAATGCCCCATGTTCTCTCAGTCTCCAACAATTTTCTCGGCTTTTTTTTTTTCTTCCTATCTAGTCACCATCTGTGGCATTCTCATCAAGTCTCCTCCAGTTGTTTACATCCACAGTATTCTCTAAGAATTTCACAGTTCTTCTGCAACTATTTGAAGAATCTTCGCTTTGGCTTAGCTTTACCAACTTCATTTGCTAGGGCCTATTTCCTGTGCTGAATGAGACAGTGACATTCCATCCCTATAAACCTCTGTGTGCCACTAATGATGGTTGCTGTTAAAAATTAGGCTAAAGCACCCACCTTAGTCCAACCATAGTTCTTCTTGTGGGAGAACTTCCATGAGGTCATTGTTCCTGATCTTCTGCGACCTTACTTGGCCCCACTGCATTCCTTAGGTCAACCCAGAACTTCACACAACACACCAGCTGTCAGTGAATGACTGCATTACAGACCACCACCATCATGGCTGGTCTACTACTTTCTTAATTATTCCAGGTGTCTGATTTTTCTTTTTGTTACCTTACTGTTTTGTCAGGCTTTCCACTAATATTTCAATATGCAAATCACAAGTCAAGAAAACAAGCTGATCACTACCACTAATTCAATGAATGAGAACGGACAGTGCTAGGACAAGGGGGAATGGTTTGAAACTGAGACAGGGGAGGTTTAGGTTGGATCTGAGGAGGAAGTTTTTCAGCCAGAGGGTGGTGAGGCACTGGAACAGGTTGCCCAAGGAGGCTGTGGGTGCCCCATCCCTGCAGGCATTCAAGGCCAGGCTGGATGTGGCTCTGGGCAGCCTGGGCTGCTGGTTGGTGACCTGCACATAGCAGGGGGTTGGAACTGGATGAGCATCGTGGGCCTTTTCAACCCAGGCTGTTCTATGAATATTATTCTACCCAGTACATCCTTATCACTCTCAATTTCCTCCACCATTTTACATCTCAGTGCAGCTCAAACATAATTAACTTCCTCACAACTCTTGATTCTGGTTTGGCTTCAGCTTTAAGTCAGCCGGTTGATACTGTTGTGTATTTTCCATCTTACTGGTGGCCATCTAATTCTGCCACCACGCAGCAACAATGCAACCCCACTATCAGCACATCTCTCCAAGTAAAGTCTCAGAAGCCCTCAATCCTTTTGGTTTCACCAACTCCTTTAATATCCTAGCTTCCAATTTTCAATTAGAAAATAAACTCTTAATAAAGTGTCAACAACTAGTTATGTACCATATTAAACTTCGTTACTTGCTCCATTTTTCCTCCTTACAGGAAGATTTTCAAATGCCTTCAGAGCTTACCAGGATCATCTCTAAAACAAACTTTGCTCCTGTTGCTGTGCATTTAGCATAACTGGAAACCCTAGCCAAATCCAAATCAGCAGCTGAAATGCAAGTCCACACAGTTCTTTCAACCACAGCAAATTTAAGGGTAACAATCTCTATTTCCTCCTTGCAGTAAAAAGCTTGTCAAGTCTGGTTCATAACCCTTCCACGGAAGCATTATATAAAGCCTCGGCTTGACACTGATTTAACTGCTGTTGTTAAATAATCTTACATTGTTGGGAAGATCATTCAAAGATGAAACCATATGATTAATCTACCTGGTCCACACAGCTTATCTACCAGCAAGGACTCCAGAGCACATCAAAAATACAAGAAGAATTAGCAGAAATCACACATAGGGAAATATTTGGATAGGCTATTTGAAAGCAAGACATGCCTAATGTTCTGTAAGCCCATCAGTTTTATCTTCCATTACACAGAATAGCAAACAAGGAAACTCCTTAAGTACAGGCAACAGCAGGATAGGGAACAGATTGAAGCCTTGTATAAACCACATCATAGAGAATGAGAGAGGAAACGTGGTTAAAGCCTCATCAGGAAACTTCTCCAAAGGAAGGTTAGACAATATCAAGAGAATTTTATTTTATTTATTTATTTTTTAAGGGAAAGTGATGATGTATAAATCCAAGACAGATTTGGGGGGGGGGGGGAAAATAATGGTAGCAGTAGTAAGGTACCATTGTAACACAAAGTGCAAGTATAAAAGCTTCTCTGCCTGGATATAGAACAGAAACATGCTAATTAAACTGTCTAGAAGACAATAGATTTCCTCGTAGCTGAAGAAAGCAGTGCTAACAAATTAGCAATTTCCATTATTTTCATGGTCTCATTGTTTCACATCTTCTCCACACCGAATTTCAAGTAAGAAAAGGCCAAGTTGTACAAAACCTCCGAAGTCTTCACAACTCCAGCCTTTGCTCAGCACACCATTTTCCTGGCATTCAGTTAGCTGACAGACCATTCAAAATATATATTCTTGGACTAAATACTTCAAGTAACATACTAACACATCCAGTCTATTTCACTCAGTTTATACTAAGAAAGCAAGATTTGTAGTCACAGAACATTTTAGTACATATTACGATACGTGTTTTGCAAGTAGTGTTTGTTTCTATATTTAACAATACAGATGTTTTGCATTTTTATTTCTAATGTAAGGATCTTCTTTGCTCATGTTACAAACCATCTGTCAATTAAAGGCCAAAATCATATATGCTGATTAAAAAAAAACACCATAGCCTTACCTCCATTGCTAATGCTGCTGTCTGCTGATCATAGTGATTGAGAAGGTTAGGCATGAAGGTGGTGTTGTAAGGCAGATCCTGGCACATCCGCAGGATGATGGGCTCACAAGAAAATAAACTGTGCCCTCTCGTGCAGCCCACCAAAACATCCAAAAGCCAAAAGCAGCAGAACATCCAGCTAACAGCCATCCTTCCACGCCGTGAATGGGGCCAGTTCCTGAGCCCAGCCAGAAAGCTCTTTCAACTCTTCTCCTGCCTCCTGATTTTGCTTCAGCGGCAGTTATTTGCAGTCCTGGTTTCGGTTCTTCAAAACTGGGAAACTCTCAGTGCACAGCATTGTTAGCTCAGTCCTGAAGATGATGCATTTGAGACAGATATACGAGGCATCTTGCTTTACTGCAGTGCATTAGGTTAAGGTATTCAGATGTTTAACCACATTCCCACACAATTGACTCCATCCTGATAGAACAGCAGCCAGGTTACATTCTTCCTCTGTCAGGTAGCTTCAGACAAAAAGAAAACACAACAAATAGAATATATTAAAAAAGCTCTCTCACAGTTTTAGTTTCAAAAACACCATCAGAAAAATTGTTTAAAAATTCTTGTGTGCAAGACTAAAAATGGTCAGGGGACCCTGGTGGGGAAAAAAAAAGAAGGAGGTATGCTGCAAAACTCCACTTGAAAATGATGGTGGAAAGGCAGAAATCTATTTACTAGGAATAAAATATTTTTGGAGAAGCCCTGCACTTTAACTTACAACCATGTGAGACTACAACCACTGACCACACTGAAACCAAGCTTCTCATGACTCAAACTCCACCAGCACGTTCTCAGCGATAGCATCTTTACTTGCACGGCCACATAGCTTCTGCTGAATAACAAAACAAAAACAAAACAGTCACTGCCACCAATACACAAGTCCCAACCTGCACTGAGGACTTCTGCTCTGCCCTACAAGCTGCGCTCATGGCTTGGCTAGCTGTGCTCACACCTGTAGTTCTAGCCCAGCTGTTGCCAATTTTCATGATCTCTAACCCATTTGAGACACACATTTCATATCTTGCCCTCCAGAAACCATCACAACAGCCACATATCAGCCAGAAGACGGCATTCTTTGCCCATCCCTTTCTCCACATACTGCAGAAGATGGAAAATGCACAGGTAGCTAAATAGTGCTGTTCTGCCAGCTCCACTCTGCCTATAGAGCCAAATCAAACAGCAGTCATTCCCAGGGCTGGGTCCACATCTTCTCAGAGCACTAAGGGGATTCAGCATATTGCATCCATCTGCTGCAGGAAAACTCTGGAACTAGAGGCTAAAGCTTGGGAAAAGCTGACAGAGCCACGAGTCCTTTTTCTTAGAGCAATTTTGTTTTACAGCAATGGATTTGTAATATCCAGTCTCTAGCCAAGTGCTTTTAAAAGAATTATGGTTTGTAATGAAAGGCAATAGAAATCTAGAAATATTGCTTGAACCAGGAAACCCAAAGTGCTCCATCAGCATTCCCAGGTGGAAGCATCACAAATCAGAGCAGGATCATTAATCTCAAGATTGAAAGCTTTTTCTCAGATGTTTGGGACGAGCCCTAAATTCTACAAGTCCAAAAGGGAAAAAGGTTTTCCTCTCTCTCCAATGCAGACTCAGCGAGAGAGATGAAAGAGTTCACTGTCAGCCTTCTGCTAGAATGAGCTGGTCAAAATAAGTTAGAGATGTATACATGTTTACATGGGCCCATCTTATGGTCAGAAAAATTAAACAACGTATTCCTCTAAGCCCTCAGAAACCTTGAGGGCTGGGCTAGATCATCTGGAGAGGCTCCTTCCAACCTCAACTATTCCACACTTCTCTTTAGATCATGTGAGGCAATAGCTTTGGCTGCAGCTGTTCAAGACATGTTGGAAAAACAAACAGGCAAATAGTAAAAAGACCAAAGTGTTAAACACAACCACATTACATTCAGTTCATTGACAACTTTCTCCCACAGGCTGCCTACTCTTTCACAGCTACTGACAGGAAATCCATGCTTGAAGCCACACTTCAGAACATAAAGAAAAGTACACAGAGTAAAATTGTTCCAAATTACAGAAAAGGTAACATGACCAAAAAAAAAAAAAAAAAAGCTGGAAAGTGAACTACCTGAACCCTAAGATAAGCAGTAGAATCAGCCAATACAGCTCAGACAAAAGTCTGTTCTTTCATACTGAAGCAAGCAAGCACTGATGAGAAGAGCAGCGAACGCATTGAATTAAAAAGACCAAAATTTCCCAGAACACTGAAGATGTGCTGTACCTAACCACACCTCATTGCCACCCAACCCCAAGCTCAAATGGCCATGAAAAGCTTTGTTCCCCAGCCTTCGAGAAATACATTTTTCAAAGACTTCAGGCACCAACACCAGAAGACTCCATCTAACAACTTCAGAGTGAACTCCCAGTAAGGATTTGCTATTGCCTTTCTAGTGGGGATCCTATAATTCGGATGCCATTCTGGCAGGAATCACAAGACAGCAGCTCCTAAGAGAGGTTCTGATGCTATGTACTCACACCAACCACCACACAGTACCATAAAGAGAAGGTCTGCTAGAGCCAGAAAAGAATGTCAGACTACAGAGCCTGGTCAGCTCATGCCCCTTCATTGAAAAGAAAGAAGTGAAATTAAGAAAAAAGACAACCATGCTATTGCAACAGGAGGTGAACATTTCACAGGCAAGCATACGGATGACCTATTAATCGGTGCAGACAGATGAATGCCATAACAAGCAATCTTCAGTCAAGATAGTTTCTTACCACAGATCCAGTTCTGTACGTTCTTTGTTAAGGCCCTGCATATGGAATCCTGTGGTTATTTTTATATGTACATAAAAACAAAACAAAACACTTCTGGTGACACCGGGATTAAAGAGGAGGGGGGCAGGTAGGCAGGCATCCCCTAAGGGGCTGCAAAAGAAGCTGTGGGCGAAAGGGGAAGGAAATAGCCCGTTTGTTGGCGTGGTTGCACATTTATACATTATTTATAATCATGCAAACCCATCTAATTCCTGCCGTAAAAGATACATTAAGACATGCAGAGAAGATAATGATAGAGAGTGAAAAGTCATGATGTGAAAGGATTGAATGCCACATGCATTTTTTTTTCTCCCCGAAAATAAATTTCAAAGTTAATAGAGAGAGCAGTAAGGGGAAATAATGAGGAAAAAAAAAATACAAAACAAAAAAAACCCAGCAGATCTTAGGACATTCTGTAGGTGAACACATTAATGGTCAGATCTGCTGGAGATGTGAGACCATACAGCAAACTAGGTTTACCCTGCACAACTGGGAGGACGAGGAGAAAATGTCAACCCCGGCCATTCCTCAGCCAGTTCTGACCACGAAGACAGAAAAGCAACCTGCACATTGCACACAAGCACTGGCAGAGCTTCCCCAACCCATTCCCACCCACATGAAGGCACAAAAGCAGCATACATTATCCTCGTCACTCCATTTTAATTAGTCAGCGGGAAGGAAACTCCAGTGCTGAACTCCCCTGTTTCATTTGGGTTAGGGATTAAGGGGGAACCACAGCATAACCCCCACATCCTCTACACCAATGAGGAGCCCATAGGGAAGAAGGGCACACATATTGACACCCCTCCCCATGGTTTCTATGCACTGAGGCCAGGTCCCTGCAATGCTCCCCCAGAAGAAATCCTTTTTGCCCTCAACATTCAGGAATGTTTGAACATTGATTAAATCGTTCAAGTTGGAAAAGACCTCTAAGGTCATCCAGTCCAAACTCAGCCCAGCCCACCGTGTCCACATCCCTCAGAGCTGCATCTCTGCAATTCTGGAGCACTTCTAGGTTGGGTGAGCCCAGCACCTCCCTGTGCAGCTGTGCCACCGCAGCAACACTCTTGCTGAGCAGAAATTGTTCCTCGTATCCACCCTGAACCCATCACCTCTCATCCTATCGCTGATTACCTGCGAACAGAGCCCGACCCCCACACAGTTTTGAGCAGACCTGCGGGGAGCCAAGGGTCAGACCTGATGATCCTTCAGGGGTCCCTTCCATCTGTGAATATTACACTAACGTGGGAAACGGTTTCAAACTCACAGAGGGGAGGACGTGGATGGGATGCAGGGAAGAGGTCTGTCACGACAAGGATGCCAAACCAGCTGCACAGAGGCGGTGGTGCCCCATCCCTGCAGATACTCAAGGTCGGGCTGCGAGCACTGACGGAGCTGCGGGTGCCCGCGCTCAGCGCAGGGCGTGGGACCAGCCGGCCCTTGATGTGGAGCGAGCTGCCATCCCCGCCGCAGCGCCGAAAGAACGACGAGCCGCCGCCTCCCACCGCCCGCCACGAAGCGATGGGGAGGCGGGCAGGTGGGAGCGGCGCCTCCCGCCCCGCCGGGGGCCGCGCAGCCCCTCAGCTCCTTCCTCCGCCCGACGAGCGCCTCATGGCCGCCCCCCCACACACCCCGTACCGGGCGCCCCCGCTCTTTGCGAGCTCCCCAAGGGGCAGAAAGCGCGACATCCCTGAAGGAAAACCCCGCCGTTACCTCAGCGCTGGGTCCCGCCGCGCCCGCTCCGCTCCGCTCCTTCCCTCAGGTGGCGGCGGGAGGCAACGGCCGCGCCTCCGTCCCGCCCGACCCCGCCGCAGCGCCCGGCCCCGCCCAGCGCCTCGGCCCCGCCCACTCTCCCCCTCAGCCTCACCCCGCTGGAGCTCGGGAACCAATCAGAGCGAGCCGGACGGGTTGCTAGGTAAAGACGACCCCCCCCACGGCCGGTTGGCGGGGTGTGATTGGCTGGCGGCCTCCCCGGCGGCGGTTGCCATAACGACGGGAAGCGGCCTAGCGGGAGGGGAGGAGGCAAGTGGGGGGCGGCCCTGGGCCGGGAGGGGGACGAGGGGAGGAAGGATCCCGTCGGACAGCGCGGGGTGGGGGGCACGGAGAGCGGGTGTGGAGGCGGTAGTGCATGAATGAAGTGGGGTACGAGGGGATAAATTCCGTGGGATGCGATGATGCTTCCAGCAGGGAGGTAGCGAGGCTTCAAGAGTGGAGCTCTGCCCATCTGCCTGCCCTGCCAGGCCTGCTACGGGGGTTGCGTTGCTTTCGGGTGGAAGGAGTGCTTGGAGACTGTCATGTGCAGAGGGGTGTGGACAAAGAATTGGTTGGGTGGTCGTGTGCAGAGGGTTGCTGTCAATGGCTCTGTGTGCAGGGGGAGGCTGGTCACAAATGATGTTTCCCAATGGTCCATCGTGGGAGTAGTGCTCTTCAACAGCTTTGTCAATGGCCGTGGGACCGTGAGATGGGGTTTAACAAGGCCACGTGCAGGGTATCGCACTTGGGTCAAGGAAATCCCAGCTGGGAGCACAGCCTTGCCTGAAAGGACTTACTGGTAGTGGTGGGTGGCAGCTGGGCATGAACCAGCACTGTGTCCTCACAGCCCAGAAGGCCAGCTGTATCCTGGGCTGCATCCAAAGCAGCGTGGCCAGCAGGGGCAGGGACGTGATCCTGCCCCTCTGCTCTGTGCTGTGAGGCCTCGCCTGGATGCTATGTTCAGATGTGCAGTCCTAAGTACAGGGGAGACATGGAGCTGTTGGAGTGCGTCCAGAGGAAGGCCACAAAAATGATCCCAGGGATGGAACAGCTTTCGTATGAAGACAGGTTGAGAGAGCTGGGGCTGTGCAGCATGGAGAAGAGAAGGTGCTGGGAAGACCTGAAAGTGGCCTTTTAATTTCTAGAGGGGGGCTGCAAGAAGGGGACTGGCTCTTTAGCAGGGTCTGCTGTGATAGGACAAGAAGAAATGGTTTCAAACTAAAAGAAGGAAGATTTAGATTGAATGTAAGGATCTTAAAGTTTTTTTTCACAAGAAGGGTGGTAAGGCACAGGCACAGGTTGCCCAGGTTTATGACGGATGCCTCGTCCCTGGAGACACCCAGGTCAGGCTGGTCAGGGCTCTGAGTGTCTGATGAGCTGTGGGTGTCCCAGTTTATTGCAAAGGATTTGAGCTAGATGGCCCTTGAGGGTCCCTTCCAACTGAAATGGTTATGTCATTCTATGACTTCTGTGATGTAGACAAAGAGAAAAGCAGTCGGGTACAGACTCCAGCAGTGCAGGGAGATCACTGAGCTTATTGGAAGATTGGAGACCAGGAAGGTACCAGTCCTTTGGTCTGAATGGGGAAAAGGGGAGTGGGGATGGATGTTAAAGCAATGCAGCAAGCTTGCTGGCAACAGCATGGAGGAGCACAAGGGGGTTGGAGTCTGTGGGTCAGTGGAGGTGCTTCTGGTATGGGATATGAAGGTACTGATGGCTCAGTGGGCATCGTGGACTACGGAGAAATACAACTACTAACTGCCTGGGAATTGCAGCCTTGGTTTTTGGATATTTCTAGTACACTCTGGCAGGATGGGTGTTAGTCTAAGGCAGCACAGGCTGCACAGAGGCGTTGAGCTGGGGAGGAGCAGAAACGTTGGTGGCAGAAGGTGCTGCAGATGTCTAGGTCAGTACTGTGGCAGTGCCATGCCTTGGGTTTATTGATCCCAAACCATTGGCATCACAGTGATCATTCATAAATCATTGCAAATAAGCAGTTAGCCTGCTGCCCTTCTCTTCTTGCCCCCCTTCTCTGTGTTCCCCTCATATAATTACCTGTTTCTCTTCACCTCTTCCCTTCAGACCTATCCTCTTGCATTGTTTTCTGTGCTGAAAGCCCTATGATTTGGCCTGTATTCCAGCTCGCTTTTCTTTTAGTGCCTTTTAGACTGTTTCATCCATGGCATTAATCATTGTTTACTGGCGATAAACTAATTTACATTAAAAATGACTTACTTGTCTGAGCTTTAGAGTTATGCATAAATCTGTTTATTCAAAGCAAACTACAACTGCGCCATTGTCATCGCATCAATTAATGCGATTAGATTCTTTCTCTGGAAAAGGCATTTTTAAACCTCTGAGTGCAGCAGGCTGTATTGAACCACAAGGGCTGATTGCTATAGAGATGTGGTCAAAAACATGAGTAAAATGGGTCTGCCTCTGAAGGACTTGTTTTGAGTATGGTTTGTACAAACCTCTGGAATGCCATTCTGTAGGGTTAATCCAGCTACAGGGGATGATTCCAATGCCAGTAGTTAATATGATATGATCATTATGTATGGCTAATCTTTCCTGAATACAATCATACTTTTTTAAATCGAGGACTTGACCAAACTTGTAGTGAAATCAGTGAAAGCATTTCTCTTGGCTTCAGCAGGATTTTGATCGGTTGTTAAACTATTTTGCTGTATTAGACAATGCCACATGTGTTTTCTTCCCTATGAAACTCATATATGCCACCTCCAGACATAACAAAAAGCACAAACCTCTTGGATGCCCTCTCAATTTATCCCCTTATTCAAACTTGTATTTTAACCATTCCTAGGTACTCTCTGGCTGCAGTAACCCATGCAGAAGTATCATCAGAACCCTGTTTTCTTTGCGTGCTTGTGAGGACAGCAAGTGAAGCTGTCATAGAATAATAGTGTCTTTTGAGTTTGAAGGGACCCTTAAGTGCTGGTTCGTGTCCAGCTGCCCTCCACCAGTACCCATAAGTCCTTTTCAGAAGGGCTGCACTCAGTTCTTGTCAAAAGCTTTAAAGGAACTAAGATAAATCATTAATTTCAGTGTTCTCGGGGCTTGTTATCCCGCTGTAGAAGAAGACCAGATTGATTTATAATGTTTCTTCTTGACAGATAAAGGTTGAATCTTGGACCCTACTTGGTGTAGTTAAACTCTTTGCTTCAGAAGGTTCTTTCAGGAGTTGGAGGTAAGGTGTTCAGTGCACAGTTCTCCTTCTGCTCTTCTCTCTTTTAACGTCTTTGCTCTGCCAGGCTTACCTGCTTTCTGCAAATTGTGCAACACCAGTACTTTGCAACAGCTGGAGATCCCCCAGCATCGTGGTGTGAAGTTAGGCAGACACAGCCAGCATGTAAACATTGTGTGTAGTCGCACAACTTCATCCTTTGCCAGGCTTCTGCCCTCAAATCTCATTTGCGCTGGTACTTACACCTGCCACCCACTCCTCACTTGCCTTTGTAGTTTTCTTGTTAGGATATTCTATATTTTTAGCATCACATGTCAATAGCTGCCCCTCTCTGAGCAATGAACGTTTTCCATGCGTGTATTTAAAGCTTGATTTCTTCTTAACATCATCTCATGTCTGTTGCTGGTTGGACATTTCCGAATCAGCTGATCATGATTGATTTCATCCCAGGATACGTGAAGAACAAGCTAGAGCGACCTCAGGAATGTTATTTTGGGCAACCTGTCCAAAGATAACAAGTATTACAGAAGAAACATGGAGCCTGAGCTAAACAGCTTGACAAGCACAGGTCTGCACAGTGCACCAGCTGCTCTGCTGTGCTCAGTGAGCCACTGCTGCAGCCACCTCAGCATCATGTCACAGATTAACTCTGCTCAGAGTTACTCCACACTGTTGGAGAAGCAGGATTTGCTGTTAATCCTGCTAGGGCTGGGGGGTCCAGGGTGAAGACAAAAGCTACTGGTTTTCCTCTGGAGTACAGACAGAAGGAGAGAGGGATGGCATGCTAGCACGCTGTGCACTAATAGGTTATCCATTTGGCTATGCTCACTTTTTTGCCTGATGGTACCTGCCTTTGCACATTTTTTTACACACTGGGCTCGAATACCAACTGCAATTCAAACAAACAGGTTTGTGGCACGTGCAGCAGGGGATGTGACCTCAGCCAGTTGTGTTGGGAGCCACATTGTTGGCACATAAGAAGCACAAGAGGGTCCAGAGGCACTGCTGTTTCTCTGGGCTTTGGGGCTGTTTATGTGCCAGCTCAGTGAGATGTTTTCTGGATTGCAGCTGTTCCAACACCAAGAAAGCACTGCCTGCATTAGGGAGGCAAACTGGAACACGAATCCTGGCCTGGGAGTGTGCTGCAGTGACAACTGATGGTTTTGTGACTAATGTAGAAGATTGTCCCTGAAAAACAGGATACGGTTGCTGGAACCTGTTTTTCTTTTGGCAGAGCAGCTATTTCTCTAGCTCGTAATGTTTTACATCTGTGTGTTGAAAAGGGCAGGGGCTCTGTAGAAAAACAAAACAACAACACAGAAAGTGATTGTAATGCATATCCATAATGCAACTAGTGAGTTGCACAAGAAGCTTCTAATGTTTGCCAACTACAGAATGTGAGGATTTGAAGCCTTTGTAAGTCTTTTTGCTTTTAACAGCTTCTCTGTGGGAAGTTAAAATTCCTGGGCATATCATAAGTTATTTCAGCATCTCTACCAAAAAGAATGAAAGAAAGAACTCTGACTCTTGGTAGGAACTTATTTTCTTACCGTGGACAATATTACATCACCAGAGGCAGATAGATATAAAAGATTTTTTCACTTTTTCTTTAGATTTTGATTCCTAAAGAATTTAGGAGAAAAAAAAAAAGGGAGGAAAAATCCAAAAAGGTGGAGCCCAGACAGCTCCTGCAGCGGGTTTCTGAAGATTAATCTCCCATTAATATAGATGGGAACTTTGTCTGGGTAAGGAAAGAAGGACTGGGCTTTCAGGAAGATGTATTTTGGGAGCCTTAGAGCTGTATTAGCTATAAAGGTGTTTGTTGTATGGAGTTGCAGGTGCTTGGATACACGGTAGGCTGAAAACACAACGTTGGAGTCACTTAGTGCTGAGTTTCCTTTTCTTTCATTCCTAAAGTCCATCTTGCCACCACGGACCTTTTAAGTCTGAAGTGCTTGCAGAATGATTACCTAGTAACTGTATGAAAGAAATATATATCTTTTTAAATGTTAGTTAGAAAGAAATGGTTTTCAGGCAGCTCCAGTCTGGAAATTGGATCTCTGAGGTGAGCAATGACATTATCCTGCTGAATCCATCTGTGGTATGGAGGATGAAGGAAAAAAGAAAGCTTTTCCTGTGTTGGGGCAAAGGTCTATGAAGAAATGGATTTTCTGACCAAAGTCCAGTTACTGAATTTCACAAAAGGGAAGGGAAAATTGTGTTAAATGCCCTATTTACTTCAGGTAGGAATTTTTGTTTCAAAGAGCAGCACAGTCAATATAAACCATCAAAACCAATCTGCCTGAAGACAGGATGCTGAGAAATTTCTGTTGATTCTGAATCGTTCTGGATTTCATTCTTTCAGTTAAGTGTGATGGAAACAAATTGGCCCTTTGAAGCCTGGCATTATGTGCCCATCAGAATCAGCAAAAATCTATCTGATGTCACTTAAGTAGATGCACAGGCAATCTCCAGTTTTCAGTGCCAGCAAATGGGAAGAAATTTCATGTGCTTTCTAGCTAGCTGCAAATAGCCTCTTGTGATTACTTATGCAGCAAAAATCAAAGGCACGTTCAATAACATTTGTGAAGGGAAAGACTTGCTTAATTATTAATTATTGATATCATGTCAGCACACAGATGTTTCCATCAGGAAATGTGGGCTTTGCTGTCAAGTTACTATGAGTGCCCAAAATAAAAAGAAGGCCTTAGCCTAACTGACCTTCAGATAGTTTTACTTGTATCACTGCTATGCTTTGAAATCACTGAATTGCAATCTGCAGTGATTTGCTTTTCACTAACATACAGTAATGGAGAAGCACAAGGGTAATGCTGGTCTTTGTTCTGTTCAATTGTTGTAGGTGTTGGTGCTTACAGGACACTGATAGATTCACCATCTCACCTTCCATGGCGTTTGCAACTTCTAAAAACATGAATAGCCCCAAGCTACAAATCAAGATGAGCACGTGGACACCACTGAGCAACCCACTCATGAACGAGCAGGTAAGTTCTGTGCAGATGGGTCAAATTTGTGGAATCACAGAACTGGTGAGTTTTGGAAAGGGCTTCTGGTGATAATTGAGTCCAACTCAGACAAAGTCAGCTAGAGAATTTGCTCATGATCTCGTCCAGTTGGGTTTTGAATATTCACAAGCCTTAAAGCAAATTCTGTTTCATTTCACCAATTCTCCAGTCTCAGAAAAAAAATAACTTATTCTTTTGGCTGAGTAAGTCACGAGTAATGGAATCAGAACTTCAATAATTTGTTTAATATTAGGAATAAATGTATATATATGGAATACATAGTCTTTATGATATAAACACATGTATAAAACCTACTATGTTAAGTAAAATCTGTAAGTTCCATATAAGCATTTAGTTGAAGTATTCTTATTTTGACAGGTAAACCATTTTTAAATACAAAAATATGTATTCATTTCTTAGTGAAAGCCATTCTTTTCCTGCCTTAGAAGACAGCCCCAGAGCAAACCCAGTGTCAGTGTTTCTGAGTGGCCAGTGCTGGACCACAATTTGCAGGAGAGAACTTAGTACCTACACCCTGACTCCTTTGCTAAGCCTGGCCACGTTGAGACTGGGTTGATATTTTGTTAATTGAAGTGATGCACTCAATTTATAAATAACAAGATGCATTTCCTGGTCTCCCACTCTGCAGGCTAAATCTGGGATCTGCTAACGCAAGGAAGATGGTTTTTTTATCTCATGCATCATCAGGAGAACATTCTTCCCTCAGAATTCAGTTAATATATCTGTTGATGATTCATTGAATTTAATCCAGAGTGGGCCATTACGTTACACTGTGTGACTTCCTGGATTTCTCAGGCCCTCGTTTCACACAGCTCTCTGTGTCTTGAGCTCAGTAACTAGAATGTGGCTATAATGTATCTTCCACAAAAGCATATAGACTTCCTTAGGGATTATCAAGAAATGAAAATTTCATCACTTTGCTAACAATTTTTCTTTCTTGGCTAATCCTCTATACCATTAAAAGATTAAACCTTGTCTCTAGTCTGAATACCTCTAGCATTAGCTTCCATCATCTAAATCTTCCTCTGCTAGCTTATTAAACTCTTTTGTAATGAGTTGGGTTTTTTTTCATTGTGGAAGTACTTTTACTCTGCTTCAAGCCAACACTTGATCTTTTTTTTGATAAACTAAACAGATTGAGCCCTTTGAAGTTCTTTCAGTTTGGCAGATTCTCCAGCCTTTGCATCATTTTAATGTCTGCTTCCTACACTCTTTATAACACATTTTTACAGACACGCATCACTAGGTAATAAAGTGTGATCTGACTAGCAGTGAGGGGGTAAAAAAAACCCTTTTTCATCTTTTTACTCCTCCACTCTTTAGGCAACGTTGCACTGTGCTGCAGCAAAACTTGTAGGAGCTAATACAGGACTGTTTTGTACTCTTGCCCTTAGGATCATTGAATCGTAGAATCCCCAAGGTTGGGAAACACCTCAAAGATCGTCTAATCCAACTGTCCACCAGTATTGCCCACTACACTACACTATGTCCCTAATTATCACATCTGTCCTTTCCTTAAACACCTCCAGGGATGGTGACTCCACCCTGGACAGACTGTTTCAATGCATCAGCGCTCTTTCAGAGCATAAATGTTCCCTTATATCCAACCTGAACTACCTCTGGTTCAACCTGAGGCCATCATTTCTTTTCCCTTTACTAGTTACCTGGAAGAAGAGGCTGACCCCCATCTCGCTACAACCTTCTTTCAGGCAGTTGTAGGGAATGATGAGGTCTCTCCTGAGCCTCCTCTTCTCCAGACTGAAAAATGACAATTTCCTCAGCTGCTCCTCATAACAGTTGTGCTCCAGTTGTGCTGCCCTTCTCTGGACGCATTCCAGGGCCTCAGTGTCTTGTCTTTCTCAGCCAAGTGTCAACAGACACCCTCAGATCCTTCTTCTCTGCACAGTCTTCCAGCCAGTCTTCCCCAAGCCTGTAGCATTGCCTGGGGTTGTGTGCAGGACCCAGCACTTGGTCTTGTTGAACTTCATCCCATTGGCCTGAGCCCAGCTATCCTGCCTGTCCTCTGTAGGGCCTTCCTGTCCTCAGGCAGATCAGTACTTCCTCCAAGCTTGGTATTGTTTGCAAACTTACACTCGGTACACTCGATTCCCTCATCCAACACCTTTAAAAATACTGAACAGAACAGTCCCCAATACCAACCCCAGGACAGCACCACCTGTGACCGGCTGCCAATCGGGTGTAACTCCATTCATCACCATGCTCTGGGCCCAGCCCTCCAGCCAGTTCTTTACTCAGCAAAGAGTGTACCTGTCCCAGTCATGGGTTGCAGCTTCTCCAGGATAATATTGTGGGAGACAGCATCAAAGGCTTTGCAGAAGTCTAGGTAGACAACATCAACAGTCTTTCTGTCAACCACCAACATCTTAATGTTGCTGTTCTAGGTAGGAAAGAACCTACCTCCTATCTCCGGAGCTGTGATCAATGATGAAATTCATGATACAAAGTGTGTATTTGCTTCTGATCCAGGTTGGAAGCTCTTTCATTTATCCCCACACAGCTCTCAGTGCTGGCTCTGCAGAGTTAGCAGAAAACAAATAGTTGCAACAAAAATATTGCCAACAGGTGAAATCAGGAGATAATCCAATTGATATATATAAGGTGTAAGAAGGTTTTATTTTCATACAATCCTATCTCTGTTCATTTCTGCACTTTTGAGTGAAGACAAAGTCTGAAAAAGTAAAGAGTTTATAGAAAGAAGGTATGTGAAAAACAATGAGGAGATAAAAACAGAGAGAAAAGAGATGCCTAAGAAAAATACTTCTTAGATGAATTGGCAATGAGGGGCAGGAATGGTGAGAATTTAGAGCTGGTCAATAGCATTTAAGCTCCATCTAAACAACTGCTAGGAGCAGGTTCAAAACAGTTAGTGTAAATTTGCCACCTGTCTACTTTGGGTTAATCCAGGAGATGCTCCTTCTGTGGTTCATGCAGATTTCCCTAGATTTTCAAATATGCTCAGGAGTGCACTTATCTGCATTGATGTCAGGACCCAAGATGTCTCCTGCTCATTGCACATCCTGAGTCTTGTAGCCTCCATCTATGTTTTGCTGTCCTCACTGCAGCTGTCAGAGCTTGTCCATGGCATTACCACTGGGCCATGGGCAGTCATCTGCTTTAAATCCAGAATCTCCAGCGGGAACAGACCAAAGTAAAGAAGCCAGAATTTGGAAACCTTGAATTAAGCAATATTCACATTCAGAAAACCAGAGGAGCTGCATTTAAGGAAGGACTAGAAGTCAAGAGATTATTTGTCTTCAGTTAGTCAGAATTATGCAGTGGGATAAAAGAGCCTCAGTGGCATTTGCAGCAAAGACTGGAGGGATTGGGCAGACAGCCCTGAATTTGAGCTTATTTATAACTACGTGAGAACACAGATGTGAGATGACAGTTCTCAGGAGCAACCTGGGCTTTGAGCTGAATCCTAGGCCAGCCAACCTAGGTAGGAGATAGGTGTAACTTGAAGGCCTTGGAGGAGAAGACAGTAAAAATAGATCTGATTAACTCAATGGATGATTATACCAATCTGGGGCTATTCTGTTGCTAATGAATGCTTCCAAGTGCCTGGAGTAGGCAGAACTTTCTAACTGGAGTTGGCTTAGTTGTATCTCCAAAAATGCTGAAAGCAAATATGTGTCTTTCTTTGATCAAAGACCATTAAATTGTATTCAGTTACATAAATAGCTCCCTGCCTCACTTGAATTATCCAACTCAAAACTTAGATCTTTGACTATTCATCTTTTGCTTGTGGCAAATCCCTTTCCAAGTTCAGCTTGTTCAGCTTTTGTATTTTTTTCGCTTTGCCAAGTGTCCCACATGCAAATAAAGCAAATAATAACTGTCAACTTGCAAATAAAAGAAATGTCACTTTTCACTCCTCACAAGAGACACTCCTGCTGAGAGACAGAGCTAATGCTGACAACTGCTGTATCAGACATCAGCACTGATAATGTCTTTCTCTGCAGGAACCTTCTTTGCAGGCTGTCAAAGCAATAACATTTTTGGAGTTTATAATGATCAAGCATGTTTTCCTAGTTGTGGTTAATAGCTGTTTTTATGTACAGTTATAAACTGGGCTTTTTCCTTGATCTGTCTTCTGGAAAAAACAAAAAAAAAGAAAGAAGTAATACATCTATAGCATTCCCTCATTGCAAGGTCATAGTCCTGAGCATAAAGGCAGTTTTGTTGTGTTGGAAACCACGTGCTAGTGCTTTCATATCTAGCTCCCTAAGGATGAAGGTCAACATCACAAATCCTCCGCTGTATTTTGATACCATTCATCCATCTTGTTAGTTGTCACTGTAAAGAACCTAGGGACAGCATGAGCCACAACAGCTACCCTTATTGAACCATTGCCAGAGCTCTATGATAGCTACCCACATTGTATCCATTCCATTACCCGGTTTCTCCAACTCAGGAGAATGAAATCTATTGAAAATAGTAAATAAAGATCTATGAAGGGCAACTCAGTAGGGCACAAGCAACCCAGGAGATTTCAGGAGTACTTTGATGACACAGGTCATCAAGGAGCCAACAAGGGAAGATGTTCTACTGGTCCTCATTCTTATAAACAAGGAAGGATTGGTTGGGGATGTGTCTGATTCTGGACTCCCCCATACAAGAAAGACAAAGACTTATTGGAACAAGCCCAGTGAAATATCACAGAAATGATCAGGAAATTGGAGCATCTGACACATAGGGAAGAGTTGAGAGTTATGGGATTGTTCAGCCTGGAGAAGTAAGGCTCAGATACAAATCTTATCAGTGTCTTTGGATACCTGATGGAAGGAGGTAAAGAACACAGAGCCAGACTTAACTTGGTAGCTTCCTGGGAAATGCCAAGAGACAATGGCCACAGACAGAAATGCAGGACTTCCACTGACCATAAGAAAAAAACATTTTTACCATGAGAGTGGTCACACACAAGTTACTCAGAGAGGCTGCAGAGTTTTCATCCAAGAAGACATTCAAAATCCAGCTGGATGTGGCCCTAAGCAACATACTTTAGTTGACCCTAGCAGGGACTTGGGACTTAACCATTCTCCTTAAGTTCCTTCCAATTTTGCCCATTTTGTGATGCTGTTTCTATTTTCCAGGTTTCATAGATATTTCTTTTTCAAGCTATTTTTTTTTCTTAGCAAATACTGAATCCCCTTAAAGTATTCATTTTTAATTGTGTGTGTCTGTTTTACAGGTATTTGAAGAAAGAAGAGCCCTGTTCAGAAAATGGGTAAACTTTTCCCTTTATATATATTTAAATACCGTTAGGTTTCTGAACTTATCAAGAGATTACTGTAATGGGAATGTATAACATCCTACTTTGAAAAGGGGATTCATTTTCCTTATAGACATGTGAAAGTGAACTTCAACTGCTCTACTTTTGATGAAGGCAAACGTATAAATTTTTCTTGGTGCCTTATTTCTGTAAGTTTTGAACTTGGGAAATTGGATTCTTTTCTCAAAATTTTCTGTAATAAGATAAGAAGCCCTCAGAAAAGTCTGTGAAGCCTTCAGAAAGGATACTGGGTGTTCAGGTATTGCCTTTACCTGATAGGAAGTCTTTAAAGCTGGTAATAAATGACACGATATCTACTAAGAGCACACACAGGGCTCCTAATGCTGTAATTGCATCATACCATCAATATCTTCATAACTTGTGTATGAGTCAGGAAAGTGCTGTCATCCTATTTTTGATTAAAAAAAATGAGATATACAGAGATTTAAAACAGAATTTTCTGCCACAGCCAGAGATCACTGTAGGATAGGCATTCAAGGTTAGGGTTTCTCTGGCCAGGTGTGTATGACATAGGGATTTCAGCCTGACTGGTCTGGTCATCATAGGCTCAGTGTACAGTCAACAGAAAGAAAGCAGTGCTTCCAGAGGGTAATTCATCTCACTTAATGTAGGATGAAAGAGCAGCCCTCTAGAGATGCCTGTTTCTATAGCCTGTGAAGGGAGTCATAGCTGACAGCTGTAAAGGAATGCAACTGTAAGTGACTTACCCTGGAAGCAGATGGCACAGCATGCAATGGCAGAATATCTGCAACACCTGAAATATCACATTGTCCTTACTCTTTTATGAGTAAAAACCTACGTAATTATGGGAAAGTAGCTGTAATCTGCTCAGTCTCCTATGCAAAGAGGAGTACAGACTCAGTGATTTTATTGCAATAAATGAGTGGATGTATTAAAGCAGTGACTGTATGGCTGAGCCCTTTGTACATCTTTACAAATGGAACCACAGAACCAGGTACGTTGTTATGTATGGTACTCAGGCTAAAATGAAATGTAGAAATAACGCTATTTGAGAAAGGATATTTGTACAGTAACTTTGTGTGAACTGTGATGCTTATTCCTTATGCCTAATAGGGCACTTGTGTGAAAGCTTTTTGCATATAAATTGTTTCTTACAGACAAGCATTTCGACTTTTAAGTTCATACAGATTATTCATCTTTATAGGAAATACACTGTGATGGGTGTTTTAAAATGCCTGTGGTATATGTGCTGGTAAAAAATGTTGTTGGAACCCCTACCGAAAGAGCCAAAATCTGGAAATAACCGTCTCCAAACACAACACAGGTGCTGAATCATCTTCTGAAAGGTTAAATACCTGACCCCCATCTGACACTTGATCAGTACTTCTCACCGTGCTCCTTTGGAGTTAATTCTCCTCGTGCTTCTGCCATCCATCATACCAATGAAAAGGGCGTGGAAAGCATAAAAGCTGTTCTTAGCTCTCTCCAAAGCCTTTGGCATTATGTTGTATGCAAAGCCTAGGGCAGCATGAGTTCAGGAGAAACTTTATCAAGAAACCACAGTGCTTTGGCAGTGCTTTTTACATTGATTCATACAATCCTCTCAGAGTGCACTCAGGAAGTGTGGACTAGGTGAAACTGCTGAAGATTGGCTTTCTATGGCTGGGAATCCACATTCAGTGTAGTTACAAATGGCTTGTTATGAAACTGGAGGACTGAAGTCCATCCTGAGTTTAGCACTGTTCGTTTTTGGTGATATCTGGGTGAAGGAATGGAAAGTACATTCTCATTTACAGATGCTATCAGGCTGGGAGTGATTTCATGAACTTAGAAATGATGAACTTAGAAATGATTAGAAATGGAAATGAAAAGTTCTGCAGTTTGATAGGGACAAATGAAAAGTGTTATGAGTAAGAATGATATTTATGAAAACTGCAGCTATAAAAAGATTGAAGTATACTGCAATTCTGTATAAAATATACTGGGAATTATGAATATGTCTGTCTTATAATTATAAATCAGGCAGAGCCATTGCCAGTGTTGTACCATGCATACTGAGGGAGGTGAGCACCAGCTGGAGGTGCTTCTGAGAATGGCCTCAGGTCCAGGAAATTTGAAAATGATCTGTTTACTCTAGGGAAGATGGAGAAAAGGTGCAGTAACATCTTTACAATGACAGGTTACAGCACACCAAAAAGAAGGGAATGATCTGATCTCTGTATTCAGGTTGGATAGGGTAAGAAATAATGGGCTTGTATCTCAATTATGGAAATAGAATTTAGACACCAGCAAAATGTACAGCTAATTCACTGCTGCAACAGCTTGCCTTGGGAACTAAGGGGTGGAAATCTCCCCTTCAGGAGCCTTTTGAGGACAGGTTAGACAAATATTTGTCAGGGTTGTCTTAGGCAGAATGGATCCTTCCTTGCACTAGGAGCTGAACTAACTGTTTCTCAACCTTTTCAAGCTGATGTCTCCCAGGCTGTTGTGGTCCATAAGACATAGGCTGAAAAGCAATGAAGTAGGTGACCTGAAGGGATTTCTTCTCTCTGTTTCTGCATGGCTGAGCAGCCCCAAAGGGTGTAGGACCGGCTGTGCTGTCACCTGCCCTACTGAAGAAAAGCAGTGGGACCCTCCACAGGCTCTTGGCTGTCTCACATTGCACTGAACTCATCGAGGTATAACTGCTTCACAGAGTGGAAGCAGTGGTAGTGCACGGCAGCAGCAGATAGTCTGTCCTACATAGCTGTTCCCAGGGCTGAGTATTTGCAGGCTTTGATCTTGCTGGAGGCATTTGGTGATGAATTTCTATCACACTGCTTTACTCAAATGCTTTCCAGATACATACAAAAGACAAATTGTGCTGCTGTCTTTCAGTTGAAACACTTCTGGGAAAGGGTTAACATTTCTCAGTTTCTTTTTGTTTTCTTCTAGCTGCTATTCTATATTGCATCTGGGGCAGATGCCTTGATGGACTCCCTCTCAGCTTCCCTTTCTGCTCTGTTCTCAATACTGCAAGCCAAAACTTTCTCCCATTAACCTAAAAAACACAAAATCATTTTGCTTTACCTTAACACTCAATGCTGTTATGCTGACATGCAGCTTAGTAAGTAGACAATGAGGCTAGGGCTGAACTTGTATATTAAGGTACCTAAGCTTAAGCGTCTCCATGTGATCAGAGCATCTCAGCTTCTGCTCCAGCCAAATGAGATGTGGACAAACTGGGGAACCCTAACGATGATTCAGCTCACCTCATGGGTTGCATCTTGTCACAGTAGCAGTTAATTTGTGACAAAGAACCACCTGAGAGAAGTGAAGGCTCTGTGGAGACCTGAGAGCAGCCTTTCAGCACCTAAAAGGGGCTGTAAGAAGGAAGGGGACGGGCTCTTTAGCAGCAGTGGTGATAGGACCAGGGGAAATGGTTTCAAAATAAAAGGGGAGATTTAGATTTAATATGAGGAGAAGGTCTGTTATGATAAGGGGTAACGAAGCACTGGCATGGGTTGCCAGAGGGGTGGTGGTGGCCCATCCTTGGACATGCCCAGGTCAGGCTGGATGGGCTGTGAGCACTGGTGGAGCTGTGGGTGTCCCTGTACAGTGCAGGGAGTGGGACGGATGGCCTTTAAATGTCCCCTCCACCTCAAACAATTCTATGATTCTATGTATGGACACCAGGTGCTGCCTCCTTCATCCCTTTTCTTTTAACCCAGGCCTCCAAGTAGATCACTGCACTGGGGCTGGGAGAAGGTGGGCGAGGAGGCAAAAATTGCTTGTGCTGAACTGAACCATCCATCTACTTGCAAGTTATTCTACATTAATGTGTTCCAGAAGGGCAGTATTGACTTGGGAGTTCTGTGCTATGTTTGCAGAGCACAGGGCTGCCTGAGTGTGATTGTAACCCTGTGAACTCACGTCAATACGCCGGCTTGGAGGCGAGGATTATGTCCCAATTCAGTGGCTGGTTCAAGTCAGTAAAACAACCTGCCTGTTAGAGCAGAGAGGGGCCTCTTTTAGGTTAAGCGGCAGAGCTTCTGTTCTTCAGCTCTGAGGTCCTGGGCTCTCCCCTTGGTGTCAGGCTGCATTATTTGTGTGTGTGCACTCATGGATTAATCGCAAAGCGATCGCAGGGGTAGAGGCTGGGCACTCTGCATTCCCTGCTGCAACGGTCGGTAGCCTTATGTCACGCAGTCCCTGGGGAGACATTGTTGTCCAGGGCTCGGGGAAAGACACAGAAAAGGAAAAATGTTCCTGGTTGCAGATTGAGAAGGTGCAGTCCCTTGAAAAGGGGAATCCGGTCCGACTGGTTGGATTGCTGTGATCACATGCAAGGGGAGGAACTGTGGAGAAAGGCGGCCAAATGTGGGATGGGGACATGCTTGTTAATACTGGAAAAGACACAAATTATGCCTGCTTAAATACTTGGTTGCTGCTGAATGCAGTGGAGAAGAAGCTGTGTGTTCCCATGCTCCTGACAGGGTGACACTGATTTAGTGTGGTCTCCCACGTGGTGTAAGCTCAGGCTGAGGATGCTGGAAGGAATTGCTCCATTGCAAAGCAGTGGCAGAATGGGAAGAGTTAAATGGACGCGAATATTCTGTCTCTCTGAAAGAGAATCCATATTTCCTTTGATCGGTTCACTTAATCTCTTGGTGTGGAAGGGAGGAAGCCAGTTACCCCCTTGTCTCTGGAACTTATCCAGGAGAAATCTACCTTCGTTAATAGATGATTGCAGATCGTTTTAATGAGAAAAGGATGTAGCTGTGAACATGAATGAGGAGTCTGTGCAGGAGAAGCTCTTCCCCCTCCGCCACACAGCAGAAAAAAAACCTTTCACATCAAACTGAAAGTGAGGAAGGCACAGGAGAAACCTCCTCTGTCCCCCTGCAGTGCATCTTCCCCTGAATTTGTATTCTTAGAGGACATGTTCCTAAATGCTGAATCCAAAGGTCCTGCTTCAGTTTTTGCTTAGCACTTTGCTAAACTCCAATAGAGGTGAAATAGGGAGGGGAGGAAAGGGTGTATTCCTTAATTTGCTGTCTGTTTGTATATGAATAGACATGGACATTTGGGAGCTTTCTTCTCTTTGGCTTTTGGTCTGGGTTCTCTGTTCCAGCCCTTCTTGTCCTTGCTGACCTACATGAAGGTCTTGTAAAGGTGTCTGCAAGAAGGAGCAGAGCTATTTACAGCTCACAGCTTATTGTCCAGTCCTGGAATTAAATGCATCCAGGTAAAAATAAAGAAAGGAACGAAGAGTTCTGTAAGATGATCAGTGAAGAAATTACTTCTCAGTTACTTTTCATCTGCCCAGTATATTTGAGACCATAATAATGCTGGTCCTCCAGTTCACCATCAATTTTTGGTATGGAAACAGAGGAAAAAAAAAAAAACAACAAAAGATTAAATTTATAATTCATTTTATTCTGAGAGAGAAAGGAAGGGATTTGGGCATTGAATCTACCCAGTCTTCATAAACATGTATATATATGCACATCTATATATGAAGATGCTCATATATATATATATATATTTGAAGAGTTGCATGGTTGTTTTTTTTTCTTATTGCTATTATTAATTTGTGGAGACCACGTTTAAATAAGTTCTTCAAATGCCCCTGGTGTTAAACACAGATAAAATAGCTGTGTGCTGTGATCTGACCCATCCAGAGCAAGGTGTCAGCTGTGGAAAGCTGACTTCAGGAAACAGAAACGTGTGTTAAAGGTACGGCCAATGCGTGAGGAAGAAAGCAGCAGAGGAAGGCAGCATTCCCCAGGCAGGCCCAGCTCTTTAGGACCTTGCCTTTTGTAAGGAAGGGGGGTTTGGGTCACAAGGAACCTGCGCTCTACCTCTGGAAGTCTCTGCACCATTGTGCTGCCAGCGGTTCCCACTGGGGATTCCTGTTGGCGCTGACTAAATGGTCCCTCTGCCACGTCCTCCCTGCTGGCACTCCGTGCTGCCCTCTCAGCCAGGACTGCTCCTGCAGGTTTTGAGACAGATTGCACAGATTGTGGCGATGAGGTCAGTCTCCTCCCAGGAGATTCCTGCTGACAGGGCCCTTTCCATCCCTTGCTGTCAACACAGGCTGAACACCGGGTACGGCTGCCGTTGCTCCCACCCTGTTTACACAGCTCTGCTCCACTCTGCTCAGTGCAGTGCTGTTGCTGTTGTATCAAGCGATACGTGCTTGTGTGGTTAAGTGCTCATTTCTTCCCACAGCGAGGTCCAACCGTTTTCCTCCTCCTCTTTAGATACCTGCCATAAGCACAGAAATGCCACGAAAAATCTGTTCGTGTTGCTGCCGGGTCTGTGTCACGTTTTCCTTGGGAGATGCAGGCAACTGGTGTAGTTTCTCTTTGCTCTGCTTCTTTGCAGGGCAGTGGGGATTTCTCTCTTGTGCAGGCTGTGGGAATAAATACTTCACAAATTGCTAGGCACTCAAATACTGCAGGTTTGGGGGCCATATATGAGCCAGGATAGGTGAGGAAGCAGCAGTCAACTTAGGACCCAATCCTGCAAACACACACCTGAGTCTCCTTTGAATGACTGAAGCCAAGTTTCCATACTGATCCTAGGTGTTGGGAATCTTGTGAGGATGACTGTGTCCTGGACAAGGTCATCCTGGATCCTTTGAGGATTATAAATCATATGTTATGTGGCTTCAGAGTTTCTTTTAATGTAGCCTCTCCATTTGTTCCCAGTTCCTACATGCTTTGCTGTTGAATGAGTCACCAAAAGCTGCTGTTTGGGCACTTTCCCTTGCCTTACATGTATGACTTATTTTAACAAGCTGAATCTCCAGTTTCTCACAACCTGGAACTCTTTTTTCAGTTTATCAAGTGGACAGATGGTCAGAGACAGAAGATCCTGGTGGATCAGTTGGATCTCTGCTCCCTGTCCCTGCAGAAGTTCTGTGCCAAGCAGCTACAGGCTCGAATTCCCATCGAAGCTGTAGATTTTACCATGAAGCTTCCTAGAGTGCTGTCTTTATACATCTTCTCCTTCCTGGACCCACGGAGCCTCTGTCGATGTGCACAGGTAAAAAAAAAAACAAACAACAAATGCTAAGATTCAGAAAGTCAGGTCAAGGAAGGTAACAAAGGAAACAGCACTAGGTTACAATAAAGCTGTAGGAATGCAAGAATGCCTTGTGACCTGGCACCCTGGTGCTACATGCTTAGTGACACTTGTATGAGATAGAACACAGCACTTCCCCAGATCCTAAATTAAATCAAATTGGCCAATGTTTATGAAAGCGAAGACTAATTTTGGGAGCTCTGCTCTAAGCCATTTAACATGTGGCACTTCACAAGGCTGATTGTTCTCAAGAAGGAGGCCTGGCGCTTTCTGAAAGCCATGTTCTTTAAAGTACCTTGCACAATGTGCAGAATCATTAATTGTTTTAATAAGTATCAGCCCGTGGTAGTTGTAAAGAAGTGCATACGTTGCTTTAAGAAAAATAGGAAAAACCAGATCCATTAAAATACTTGAAGTGCTGAACGTGCAGAAGCAGAGAAGTATCTATGTGCTTTTGAGCACACTGTCTAAGGATTCGGTCTGCTAATATGTTTTCATGGCTTGAAGTGATCCCCAAGCTAGTTCTGAATGAGTAAGTTCAAATATGGGTGACATGATTACTGCACTAACAAACATAGTACTCCATACATTACTACTAATATGTCAAAATCTCAGCTTGTTTAAAGCTTTCTCTAGTATTTCTCTCCAACAATTCATTTTTTATGTAGATGAACCACAGGTATTCATGCACAGACAGGGAGAAAATAGATTAGGATATGAGAAAGGAAGGTCCTTTTAGTGCTACTTCTGTCATATCATTGAATATTTGCTGTTATAAGCACAATTGTGCAAATAAATGATGCTTGCCCTTAGGCTAGAAGAAGTATTGCACGCAAGGTGGGTGACTGTGCAATGGACTATAAAAGCAGAACATGAGTAGGGAGAAAACAGAATGTGTCAGATGGGGGGGGAGGGGGTTATTCTTCTGTTTTTGTCAGCAAAATGCAATAAAGGGTTTGTTCCAACTTCTATGCACTTACTGGGTAGAAATGCAGGGAGTTGCCCTAAGTAAGCTGAAGTCTTTCCTTTTGGCTAGTGATTTTTAGAGCATTTCACCCACCCTGCACTGGAGATCAGCCAACAAACAATGAGCAGATCATGAGGAAATTTGGGTAGACTGTAAACAGCACTGAAGTACATTGTTAGTTTAAGGAGCTGCATCCAGGGGAGATAAATCTCCAGCTGTAATCTGAGATGTCTGAAACCCCAAGATGTTGATCTACTCTTATATGTGGTTACTGGTCACCCACAGGTGAGCTGGCACTGGAAGAACCTGTCTGAACTGGATCAGCTTTGGATGAAGAAATGCTTGCGTTTTGGTTGGTACATCAACTTTATTCCAACCCCCTTTGAGCAAGGAATCTGGAAGAGACATTACATTGAAATGGTGAAAGAGCTGCATGTTACAAGACCAAAGGTATATGCTTACCACCTCTGGAGGTGTTCCACGCCAGTTATAATACTCTGGGCTAATAGAGTTACTAACTTTTAAACTTGCTACCTTCTCCCACTAGTAAGAAGGAACATATGTAATTTGAAATTAGAATCTAAGCTCATGTGTTACCATGTGGTCTGGGGGAATTAAAATCTCAGAGGTTAGGAAGGAAGCAGTCACCAAAGTCTCCCTCTCTTCCTGTCCTCTCTTCAGATTGTTCTGGAGTAATCCTCTAAATTTCTCTCTCCAGCACTCCAGGCTTTTCCCCTCCCTTCTCCAGGTTACAAGGAATGTGATAGCCTACCTCAATCTGATAAGCAGGAGTGGGGAGCCCAGCATTGCCCCTGCTGAAGTTTCAGAGTCAGTCTAGCTGGTGGAAAGCTAAAAAAAACCCACACATTCTGCCTGTTATAGGCTCACTGTTGTCTCAGCCTGTCTTCTTCAAAGGTGGCAGGGCCATTTTGGGGAAGTGAAGCATTACTCAGTAGCAACTGTTTTCTCTTGAGATTCATTGATCGAGACCCCTTGTCTGTGGGACTGTGAAGGCAGGAATCTTCTGGCTTCAATTCAAAACTCTAACCTCTAGCAAAACTCCCTCATAAGCTGTCTCTGAGATCAGTGGAAGAAGCCAATGCAACTCAGCCCATCTAAGTGCAGTAGGCACTGGGACATGCACTGCCGGGGTGCCTATTTCTGTCCAGTGAATTAATACCTAGTTCTTACAGAGCTGAGGTTAGGAAAAATGAATCAAATTTTCACTGAAGAATAAAATTAATTTTCTTCTTTTAATGTCTCTCATTAGACTGCTTCGAAGGATGAGTCTGTAGTTACTGAAGTACAAAAGGTGAGAAGCAACACTCCAGAAGCAAAACCTTCTGTGCCAGAAAAGAAGACTAGAAAGAAGAAAAAAGAAATTCCACCGTGGCGTTCACCAGACAAGTGCCCTAAAGACACCTTGAGATTCAACTGCCTCAACAACTACGATCCCATTGAACAGGCTAGGCAGGCGTAAGAGGCTTTGTCACTGCCTTTTGCTTTTTCTGTGCTAATTATGTCTGTGGCCTTTGCAACTTCCCTCTGCCTGTGCTTCGTATTGCTTGGAAGCCTTGTAGCTCTCCAGCCTGGCTGCAAACCCAAGCTAGCACAGTGTTCTGCCCTCTTGCCTTTTCTCACATTGATCGTGATTTTCTTCTGGTTGCAGCTTCACTGCTTTGCGTCCTTTCAGCACTGTGCACTGGTAGATCTTGCTAGTGTCTGTCTGTAAAATAAGCTGTAGCTCCGGGGGAAGCTACACAGTTGTAAGGGGAAGAAATAGATCAAGAGTTTGTTCAAGAATTTTTTAATAGGCTTGTAGTTTTCTAAGCTACAAAGTTGAGAGGAACATGCAATTTCTGCACAAAAGAAGAATGTATGAATGATGATATACAATTCTATCAGTTCAAGGATCTTCTGGCTGAAAAGAGATTTAGATTTTCAAATGAGAGTGCAGGTAGTAGAGTATGTATGTGTATATGTTCCATATGATATGTAAGTAAGAGTAGGATTTGTATCTACCCTACCTGGGATGGAGTGCTTAGATCCATCAGTTCGTAGGCTCCCAGAATTACCTGGTCAACAGCTGACAAAAGAAAGCATTTCTGCAACCCAGAGCAAAGTCTTGCACATTGACTTCTTTCCTTTGACATATCTGGCATAAGGTATTTTCAGAATCTCAGGTTTGTGGTCAAATTTCAGCAAGCACTGGCAGGATCAATAGCAAGGAGGCTGCGGTACTTGAGTGAAGGAATTTGTCCATTTCTCATTTAAGGCTCTGCCACCTCTCCTTTTTTTCATGGACAGGCTCTCAGCAGTTACCTCCATTCAGCTGATGTGCAGTAACTTGTGAAACTGTGGTAACATTATCATTAGTCTGAGCCTGGTGTAGACGTAGTGGATTAACCTGACCATTGCCTCCTTCGTATGTGAGTCCCTGTGAAAAGGACTGCACATTCTCACCCAAGCAAAAACGCACAGAGGAGGATATTCCTCTTCCCTGTGCCAACAAAAACCTTGGGAACCACCTAATCCACAATGAATGTAACCAGGTTGTACATTAAGTAAATAACTGATATTGCTGAGATGAGCACTGTGCACGGGAACAATCAAGCCACGAATTACCCCAGCCTAGTGATTATTTGGCTAAGCAGAAGTGCACTTGCATAGGTT
This sequence comes from Perdix hodgsoniae, assembly GCA_035772895.1. NCBI lineage: Eukaryota > Metazoa > Chordata > Aves > Galliformes > Phasianidae > Perdix > Perdix hodgsoniae. The sequence goes on along the minus strand of JAPSGF010000024.1, from coordinate 4,972,419 downwards.
CTTTCTCAATGTGATTAACTTTGCTGGACCCACCGCTCCTCCGGGGTGTTCCACAAAGTTCCCAGTGTGTGAGCAAAAGCCTTTTATGAATCATTTTTTAATCCGCGTCCCCTAGTCCTGGGATACTGCACTACTTCAAAGAGCATTCCAGCTTTCACCTCACCCTCTTTCTGTGGTGTGTTTCCAAACTCCAGCATTTTAGGTAGAGTTCTCTGATGCTTTTAACGACATATTTTTGACAAAATGCCTCTTGTTGAAATAGTTGTTCCAATATTATTTGTCAGTTGTGAAGCGTTCCTACGTAAAGATTTATGTGAGGCTTAGGGTTCCCATGTGCTGGTCATGAATCAGTGTCAAAAATGGGACAGGCCCTGTTCAAAGAGTTTGGAAGTTGCTTGTTCCAGCACTGAGCTGTAGATGCAGCTGACAACCAGATGCAAATGATTCTGAGTTGCTAATCATACAGTAAGCACACTGACTGTTTTCTTCCCCTAAATAAGATTTGAGCCTCCATCCATTTGTGCAATGGAGGATATTTTAATGCGTAGTGATCTAGCAAATCTGGCTTTTATCCATAATTACAGAGGATTATAGAAAGGAGAAAAATGAATTCTAAGAGATTTACTTGTTTATCACGGATCTCCCTTTAATATCACTTAAGCTGAAAGTAATTGCTAGTGTGTAGTCTTGCCTGTAATGACTCTTATTTAGCAATACAGGTGTGTTGTTTCAGATGCTGACCCAGCTACCTGCTCATGTAATGGTGTTTCTGCAGACAGTGTCCCTTCTGCAGCCCCCTTCCAGAAATCCTCCCACTAAGGCTCTGTATTGCATCCTCCATCCTTTCAGCTGCATGGGGACCTGGTATCCTGCACCTCACCTGCTCCTTGTCTGCAGCAGGACTGGTGGGACACCCCATTCCAGGCTTGTGTTTTCCTTCCATGGCAGCAGCAATGAAAGCAAGTAAGCAGCTTGGTCAGAGATTCAAGTGGCCACAAAATGGTAAAGTGTTCAGTGCCTTTCTGTAATGCCAAACTTTGTTTTGTTCTGCTGATGAAGGCTGTACTCAGTGAGCATGTAGTCGCCTGAGCAAGGAAAGGTAATGTGAGTGCTGTGCAAGCTGATCCATCATACTGCAGCCTACAGGCTCAGGCAGACCCTGCCTGACCAGTGTACAGGGTTGTAAAGTAGAAGAGAGAAATGAGATAAAGATCTCTGACCCCCTAGGCTGTGTTAGGTATAGTTATTTTTCAGATTAGATGAATGCTTGGAGCTCAAGGGCGTTACATCCACTCTTTGTGTAGACTATATGTCAGAAGTAATGAAATCTATGTAAAATGAGATTCCTAAAACAATAGGAGCGATTTCTTAAAATATAGGGTTTTGCAGTGGTTGTCTGGGAGAAGTAATGAGTTTTGCTGCAGTCTGAATGCATACAGGGAGGAGCAAATATTTTCTTGGGGCAGGTTATAAGCATGGGTGAAAAGTTGCAGCAGAACTAGCAGAAACACAGCAGACAGCCAAAGTGATGGCTGAGAAAAAATAAACCATTCTTTCCATCTGTCTGCTGCTGTGTTGAGAAAAGCAGAACTTGTAGAAAATTCTTTGTGAACAAACAAGATTACATCAAAGGAATACCTGACGCCATCATCAAAGAGGTGTGTGAGACTACTCACTGGCTACTTCTTTGAATCAAAGTCGATCTGCCTAATGTTGGGTTAAATCTTGCAGAATTTAAGAGGTAACAGAAAAACTAAAGATTTTCCTAGCTCCTGGAACGGACTAAAAATCTTCTCTATGCTCGTTTTCTGGTCCAAAAAGAGGAGAGAACTCTCCTAGGCATTATAACAGGGTGTCAACTCTGAAGCCAAAATACTGTCATTTAAATGGTGGAGACATCCTCTGTTTCTTTGTTGGCCTTCGCAGAGGAACCCTTAGCTACAAACCTTCTTCCTCTGTTTTAGCTCCACACTGCTGTCTACTCATAGCAGAGAATTCCTTGCTTAGCCAAAAACCTAACACGGAAATGCAACAAGCAGCAGCAGCCAATTCTCACTTATGTAGGTGAGTGGAGTCAAAGGGAGTCATAAAATCACAAGAATCACAGGACAGTTTGGGTTGGAAGAGACCTTTAAGATCATCAAGTTCCAACCCCCTGCTATAGGCAGGGACACCTCCCTCTAGCCCAGGTTGCTCACAGCCCCATCCAGCCTGGCCTGGAATGCTTCCATGGAGGGGCATCCACAGCCTCGCTGGACAACCTGTTCAGTGTCTCACCACCCTCACAGTAAAGAATCTCTTCCCAGTATTAGTCTAAATTGACTCTCTTAGACTAAGAGCCCTAAGAGATGTAAAACATGTACCTTGACCTATGAGACCATGATTCGGTGCTGGAACAGCTGCCCAGAGAGGCTGTGGATGCCCCGTCCATCCCTGGAGGTGTTCAAGGCCAGGTTGGATGGGGCCATGGGCAGCCTGGGCTGGTATTAAATGGGGAGGTTGGTGGCCCTGCGTGTGGCAGAAGAGTTGGAGATTCATGATCCTTGAGGTCCCTTCCAACCCTGCCATTCTTTGAAATTCTGTGAAATAATTGGGTAAGTAAATAAACACATTTCTGTAGAACAATTTGGTGGGTGCTTTACCTGGTCAGTGCTGGCGCTTCATGTCTGTGGGAAGAGGAATTCTAACAATGGGCCACTGCCAGATAGTGCTTGAAAGATGCTAGAATGAGGTTAATTTGCAATCTGGATGATAATTGAGTCTTGACAGGTTTGTTTTGTTTTTGTTTTTGTCGTTTTTTCTGATGCTTTGATTTTTTTGCTGCTTGCTCGGGAAAGCATCAGAAATGACACCCAAGAACCTCAACGACAAATATCCCCACAGCTTTAGAGGAGCTGGGACAGCAATCCTGGAGTATGAGCAGTACACATTTCTTGGTTCAGATAGGGAAGTGTGGGAAAAGCTCAGTCTCTGAGCAGTGAAATCAACAGCAGCGATGAGCAGATGCGTGGTGGAGGGAGCAGCGAGGAGATAGAGGAGAGATACAGACAGGGGTAGAGTTACAAATTGCCTGGAGGCCTTATCAAAATCACTTGCTAGAGTTGTAGCTGTGGCTTTCAATGCTGCTGCATGTCTGTGAGCGTTGTATCACTAAGGTGATTTCTTTTTGGTCTGTTTTGTTTTCTGCCTGAATTGTCTAGATAATTTTTTAATTGCATGCCAACAGAGACCAGCGAGGATGGATTTGTCTCTTTGGGAACACGAAGCAATACCACAAAGGTGAAATGAAGCATTTTTATCTAAAGCCTGGGACCACACTAGCAAATTTTGCCTGGGATTCTGAGCGGGAGGGGCGTTCCTTTCCGGCTGTGCACATCCAGTTCTGCTGGAAGGCATCTGCTGATGGTGCTGCTCGGTGCCAATAAATCAAAAGATCTGCCTCCCATTTTATCATGACTAATGAATCCTGATTCTAGCTGAGCACTGGACCCCCGCCAAGACTGTGTGCTTGGGCCTCGAGAAAGAGCCCTGCTACTTCTCATGACAACAGCTCAGCCAAAATGAAAGCTCCTTCCCCCAGCCAGCCCTGCCTTCTAGCGCTAATTCAGTTAGATAATTTATGGACATGGGCAGGCTCTAAAAACAGCTGCATATTGTGCTGAAGTGTTTACCCAATGAGAAAATAATTACTTTCAGTAATTGTTCTGTCAGCAGCCTGGGCCTAGTTTCTGACAAAACAGGGCTGGGTTGTGTGAGAAGGGCATGATGTTTCGCTCATCCTCTGCATCCCAACGCCTGTGTCTTGCTTTTCATGTTTCTGAATAGCCAGCCCCATCCTCCCTGCTTGTTAGGCCTGTGGGAATTTAAAACACTCCTTGGGAGAGAAAAGCAGGGTGAGAAGCACTGAGTTCAGCACTGGAGCAAGAACTGCCTTGCCCTACTCGGCTGTGATGCCATCTTCCTTTGCAGTGTCTTCCTTTCCATCCCCACCACTCGTTGTCCTGACAATGGGTGAGCTCACGCCCTGCTGCAGGGGGATGCTCTGACACCAGGAGCATGGACTTTAGAATACAGCAGTAGAATTTAAAATCTTAATTTGAGACCATAAACCAGGGCTTGACAGGATATTGCTATTTTCTCCTTGCATAAGTGGATCAGTGTGTTTGTTTTCTGAGTAGATTAACTTATTCCAATGCTGCCACTGGACTATAAGGAATGGAGTCAGAGCCACTCCTTACACTCTTAGAACACTCCCAGCTGTAACAATGAGTGGAGAGCCTTCTGTACACTGATTCTTTTTGGCAGAAGACAGCCTTCTTCTTAAGACGACCATATCACTCCCTGTAGTATTTTGGTTTGAATTGTCTCTCTCGGATGTTAGTGTTTACAAAGAGATTGCAATTTTCCTCAATTTGCTATTTGAAACAATTTGTCTGATTTGTCTTGATGGTTTTTGATCTGCAGCTGGTCTGGGACTAGTGAATAACAGATTGCTGCTGGCTGCTTGTGAGGATGTGCACGTTATGCAGTGTGGCCCTGCTTCTTTGTTGGATGAGTGTTGCTTTCAAGGTTTGCTTCCACCCAGTAAATTCATGACTTCATGTTCACTATTTGCTTTTTAGCATGCTTTCCAGGAGCCCAGACATGCTGGTGGTGGAGCTGGGAGGTGAACCCACAGAGCACACAGAGTAGCTGCTTTAAGTTTACTAAATCTGTAAACTTAGCTGTGATTTGCAGAATGTGAATGTGGAAGGGGAATGAATACTTTCAGACCAAATGTGTTTGTGAACCTGTCCAAATTCCTAAAATAAAACCTTCTTATAGTACTAAATTTAATCCTGATACTGGAGTAATACGACAACTGGCCATATTCACTTAATTTTCACTCTCTGGAATATGCCTGTTCTGTTTGCTATCATATTAACTTTAATTATAGTTGCAAATAAAATCATTTACATTCATAAGAAAGTCTACTTGGCTATAGTAAAGATGAATAACTTGTTTAAAGGGAAGTCCTCTAACCCTATTTATGTTGCAAGTTACATGGACTAAACTAAAAACTCAAACGTTATTTAGCTAAATTTCCCTTTCTGTGAATTCCCTTAAGTTGGTGTAGCACCGGTTATGTGTTTACCCAGTGATGTGTTCATACATCCATAAGTGTCAAGGCAAGGACATGCATTTCAATGCTATGAAGTTATCATAATTTAAAAAATAGCCAAAAAAAAAAAAAGTAGCCTCTGAGCCACAGAACTGATTGTGCACTCTTGGTTTGCCCCAGGTACAAGATAAAATGTATGAGCTCAAACCATGTCTTTTCGGGTGGCTTATCATAAGGAATTCTCTTCTTCTCCACTCCAGGGAACCAACTCCATAGCATTTGTAATACTATTTTGTTCTACTCTGCAGGAGAAAGAAAGGAGGAGGGGAGACCCCAGACCTTAGCCGGCAGGCAGCTGGGAAAAAAAAGAAAGCAGGTTATGGACCTAAGAAACTCCAGAAATCAACATCACTGGTGAGTATCACTGGTTTGTAATTATATTGTCAGTTACACCCAGGAATATTTTAGCTGAGAGCATTTACTTAACTTAAGCAACAATGAAACTTCGCTCCTGACTACAAGCAGGCTGCCAGGCACATGTGCTGCCTATCTGGCCAGTAGCAATAAGGCCGTAAGGAGGACACAAATCATGCCACATCTGCCTGCTCCAGGGGCAGTTTCTCGTTGCAGCCCATCTGCCTGCAATGGGAAAAAGGGACAGCAACTGTCTGTGTGTGGACAGTGATCCTGTTATCTGCTCCTTCCTCATTTTGCCTACTGCATGGTATCCTGACAGCCAGTTTCCGCTGGATCAGTTCTCTCATGACATTTGCATCTTTCCCCAAAGCTGCTCTTCCATTCCCACAACTTCTGATTATTGCAGTTTGAAGTTCTTTTATTACTTTGTTCATTGCACTGAGTCTGGGCAAGCAGCCCTAAGGTCTTAATACTGAGGATTCATTGTGCTTATCGCTGGTAAAATAGGGCATCCTCACATGAAAGGAGTCTTCGGAAGTCAGGCTTCCAGAAAGCATCATGGGTTTAGCTTTTGTAGATAGGGCAGCAAATAACTGCCAGAAGAAAGATGTGCTTGCAAGCGTATCAGGGCTTTTTGCAAACCTGGAAGCATGTTTCCCAAGCAATGAAAGCCAGGGAACAGCATGTGAGTTGAGCCAAAGAAGGTTTACATAAAAAAGAGGCATTGTCTCTGGAGATTGAGAGGCATTCTCCTGACCCATATACAGCTTCTTTGAAAGGAAATAGATTCAGTCAGTGTTAAAGAACAGAAATATTATTTAAGTTATTCAACGTGTTGAATTTCCATTCTCCAAAGGCTTCCTCTGTAGCCTTTAGATCAGAGAGACCTTACAGTTTCATTCCTTCCTCCATGGCTTCTCATTTCAGATTTAAAGCTGTGTTATTGTCAGTACAGAGGTGAAAGAACTTTAGTTCAGGATAGAAAGGGGGGGCTGATTTTTTTTCTTTCCCTCGGGTTGAGGAACCTGTTCAAAGTTATTTAACCTGCAGCCCACAACTAGAAGGTGCAAACACTTTGTCAGAGTCCCAGTGTGAAGTCCAAACCCCCTTCCATAAATTCAGCATCAGTTTTTGCTATAAATTGCAGCAGTACAAAGTTAAGTTGTGTTTATGCCTGTGTCACTTTCTGTTGGCTGCTTATAGGATCATAGAATCATAGAATCACTAAGGTTGAAAAAGACCCACAGGATCACCCAGTCCAACCATGCACCCATCACCAATAGTTCTCACTAAACCACGTCCCTCAACACAACGTCCAAACGTTCCTTGAACACCTCCAGGGTCAGTGACTCCACCACCTCCCTGAGCAGCCCATTCCAGTGCCTGACCACTCTTTCAGAAAGCTAGTGTTTCCTAACGTCCAGCCTAAATCTCCCCTGGAGCAGCTTGAAGCCATTCCCTCTAGTTCTATCACTAGTTACACGAGAGAAAAGGCCAACCCCCAGCTCACTACAACCTCCCTTCAGGTAGTTACCGAGAGCAGTAAGGTCTCCCCTGAGCCTCCTCTTCTCCAGACTGAACAAACCCAGCTCCTTCAGCCGCTCCTCATAAGGCCTGGTGCTCCAGACCCCTCACCAGCTTTGTTGCCATTCTTTGTCCAGGGCCTCAGTGTCTTTCTTGCAGTGAGGGGCCAAAAACTGGACACAGTATTCGAGGTGCGGCCTCACCAGAGCTGAGTACAGGGGGACAATCACTTCCCTGCTCCTGCTGGCAACACAATTTCTGATGCAGGCCAGGATGCCATTGGTCTTCTTGGCCACCTGGGCACACTGCTGGCTCACATTCAGCCAAGCATAAATCAATACCCCCAGGTCCATTTCCTCTGCACAGTCTTCCAGCCACTCTGCCCCAAGCCTGTAGCGTTGCCTGGGGTTGTTGTGACCAAACCACAGGACCCAGCATTTGGCCTTGTTGAACCTCATCCCATTGGCTTCAGCACAGCTATCCAGCCTGTCCACTCTATGCCCTCATCCAAGTCATCAATAAAGACACTGAAGAGGAAAGGCCCCAGCACCGACCCCTGGGGAACACCACTTGTGACCAGTTGCCAGCTGCATTCAGCTCCATGCACCACCACTCTCTGGTCCCAGCCTTCCAGCCAGTTCCTTATCCAGCCAAGAGCGTATCCATCCAAACCACGGGCTGCCAGCTTCTGCAGGAGAATACTGTGGGAGACAGTGTCAAAGGCTTTGCTGAAGTCTAGGTAGACTACATCAACAGCCTTTCCCTCGTCTACCAGATGTGTCACTAGATCGTAGAAGGAGATCAGGTTGGTCAAGCAGGACCCGCCCTTTGTGAACCCATGCTGGTTAGGTCTGATCCCCCAGTAGCTTTAGAGACATTATTTTTCCCATAGCAAGTAGTCACCACAAAGCTGACACTAAATGGGGGTCTTAAATTCTGTGCTCACAAAAAGCTCTGGAAAGATTCTTAAAGCCACTGCATGCTCTCAAGGCCTGCCAAGTCCACCATCCTCCCTCGGTGCCTTATGGGCAGTTAGGACAGCCTAACCCAGGGGTTAGCACCCTACAGCTCTAGTGGTCACAACTCTGTGACATTAGCCTAGAACAGAACTTCGTGTTCTGTTCATGTTATGCAATCTTGGTAGCACTATCTTCTTTTTGTGTTAAAATCTGGGGCAGTCCATGCTGTGTCCCTCTTTCCTAGACCTTTACATTAAAAACTGATTTGTATTTCTCTCAAGCAGTACAAATTTCAGCTGAAGAGCTGTGTTTCTCATCCTCTTTTGGTAGTGCAGTGCATAATCCTGCTGTTTCACTGACCATTAATGACTACAGAGCTACGTGACAACAAAAGTTAGGTTACAAAAGGCTAATGCATAGAATAAAGAATATGTAGCTCACTAGGAATCATCCAGAATTAATTTCCATTTATTATTAGGGAAATCTTGTTGAAATTAAGACCTGTGAAAAGACTCTTACTTAATCAATTCCAAATAAAGAAGCTTAATATTCAAACCTTTTAGTAAATCCTTGGAAGAAGAACAGAATATGATGAAAGACTAAGTGCCCCAAGCATGCAAACATCAAGTCAAATTAAAGTGAAGCTCTTAAATAGATCAATGATTCAAGTGTAGAAAGCAGATGAGAATAAAGTATATTACAGCCAACAATGAAGATGTGAAAAGGGCCATTATACAGAGCTCTGAGCTCAGGAGGCTGAACAGCAACACACCAAAACAGAAGAAACATGTAATTAAAGTGATGACCTGAATCCGCCGGCTCCAGCTTTGCATAGGGTGAATCAGGTCTCCTCCTCGTAAACTTGTGGTGTTTTGGAGTTTATTAGTAATCATGGAAATAGTAGCATAGAATGTGACCAGGCTTACACTTAATTTACAATAAATTAAAGTGAATTATCTAAATTACTTTAAATAATGTGTTACAATAAATTAAGTTAATTAGGTCTCCGAACTAAGGGCTGCTTTCCTTCTTATGAGTATGCATGCAACCACTGTATCTCTACAGTGAGATGGGAATGCCTGCTCTACCTTTCTGGAGGGAAATGCCTTACACTAAAGACAAATAGAGTTTCATTGTTAATCATCTCTTTCAGCACTTTGCTGGATCAAGGCTTTGTGGCTTGTATACACCACCTTGAGCAGCTACTGCCCCACTATTGTACAAAGCAAAGTGAAGAAAGGCTCAGTGACTCAGCTGAGCTTTTGGCAGGCTGGGAATGGAAAGCAGATCCCCTTGTTTTGGGCCACTTTCTCATCCCTCCTGTTCTTTCTGATGTGGAGCTGTGCTGCCCTGCTGTGATTCCCCAGCTCTGATCCTACAGGTCCCCTCACAGGTGACAGCGGTGCCACATCAGTGTCCTTTACACAGTGAGGGGCTCTTCCTTGGAGGACTTCCAATAAGGAGCTTTGTGCAGCTTTCAGCAAGATAGGAAGCATCGTGCCAAACCCTCCCTAGATGTCAAAAAGCACAGATACTTTATTAGAAAGGTAAAAGTCCATCATATTGATGCTTTTGACAGCTTTGCAAATGACTGCAATGTCAGCAATTAGAGGCTGGTTTTGCCTTTCAGGCTGCCTGCTTGTTTCTGTTTGGGAGACTGCTCCACCCTCCCAGCTGTTCTTGAATTACTGACTTATTTTTAGTGCTTACAAAATAACATCTTTTTGACAGGATCAGTCATTCTTGCCTCACTGCCTAAGGTAGTAAGATTGCAGCATCTGAAATCAGGAATAAATTATCTGATGACAGATACAGGGAATTGGTGTTTGGAGAATGGATCACACGTATATCCTATGTGGGTATATCACACATGAAGATCCAGGGCTCTTGGCACTGTGACACAGTCCTGTCCAGTGTACATTTACATCACCTATATTCTGCAAATCTCATATTAAATGTTATTAATTCATCCAAGAAATCCTGTGGAACCACTTGTGACAACTCCTGAGTGTGAAAATATTCTAGAAATCAAAACTCAGTTTATATGTGTCATTTGAATTTGAAGGCATGGCCTGGCTTTGATACTCTTTGTCCTTTTAACTCTAAACAGAACCACCCAGGACACAAGAGCTGAAAAGCAAGGTACAGTCAGATCTGTGCTGCAGCTGCTACTGCTTCTTTGGTACTGTGCTTTTCTCACTAGGACAGAAGAACTGCAGCAATTTGTATCACACTGTCTCTGTTACACATTAAGTACTGCTGAGAATTGGGGCCACTTTAGGCACTTGTATAATCACCTCTCTTTCTTCTGGCTGATATCCAAAAGTTGCTGGATTACTTATTTATTGTCAGTTAGGTATGAAGCACCATATATTGCTGCTGCTGCCAATCCAAACAATGGAAAGGGGAAACAGGTGGGAACTGCAAAACTTTTCCATTTTAAAACCATTTTGCTGTGGACACTAATTTCTCATCTAATTTCTCTGCACAACTGAAGATATTGCTTTCTAATGAGTTTCAGTGTAAATGTTTGATTTTGTTGATGTTGGTTCAATTCAAGAACTAAATAATTTGTATCAGTTCTAAAAAGTCAAAGCTGTTGGTCTGCTCAACTGTGTTTTTCAATATTTGGGCTCTTTTTCAATGAAAAAATCACTATCCAAGACATGGCAGAGTTCATGGACTCTGTGCTGAGCTCACTGCTATTGATGCTGTAAGATCTCTTGCTCTGTTACTGAATATCAGTGAGTTAAGCCACTGATAAGTTGCTAAAATTCTTTTTTTGCTTAACTTCTGTAGTGTTTAGTAAAACGCTCATTGAGCAGCATGTTAAAATAAACTTCATCCTTGCCACTGTGGGACTTCAAACAGCAAGACTGGGATTAGTTACAGCCATAAGCACAGAGGAGAATTTGTGCATTAAGAAGGGAGTCGATCTGGAGAATTAATTGTTGTAGGTTTGGTTTTACTAGCATCAATTTCTAAATGGATCCTTTGGTACTTAAGGTAAACTTAGATAAGAGCACAAGTCATGACAGTGTTATGCTTGTATCATCATTATGAGTATCATTGATAGTTTGAAGTTTTAAAATAGACTCCAACATTTTCAGCCCCTCTGTTAAGATACTTACTGTCTTCTTTTCTAGCTATCACTTACTGAAGATCTTGGGTCAACTCAAAAACCACCAGTTCGCCCCAGCTGGGCCACTTCTCATCCCATTGGGAACCTACCTTACAGAGAAGCAGCAAAGACCCTCGTCCAGAGCTCCCAGTTCAATGCTGGGATACGACCAGCACCTGTTCGAGCTCCAGTGCCAAAACCACGTTCAAGAGAAAAGAAAGACTTCACAGAGATGACCACCGTATCTCCATGTCAGTATGCCATCTGTGCTCTGTGAAAGCTATTGCAGAGGTTGATAATACTCAGATTTTGTGCACAGAAGGAAGGAGATAGAGCTGTGGACGTATATCCATACGTGAAGGAGAAGGCAGTCATTCTGAATGGTGGGAATCCAGATGATGACAATTCGCTGCCTCACTAGAAAGTATACATCATTATACATCCCGCAGTACACACTTGATCCAGGTCTTGTACCTGTGTTGTGGCAATCCCCACTATCAGTACAAGCTGGAGGATGAAAGGATAGAGCACAGCCCTGCCAAAGAGGACTTATTGATACTGGTGGATGGCAGCTGGGATGAGCCAGTGCTCTGCCCTTGCAGACCAAAAAGCCAATCATATAATGGGCTGCATCCAAGGCAGCATAGCCAGCAGGGTGAGGGAGAGGATTCTGCCCCTGTGTGCTGTGCTGGTGAGACCTTACTGCATCTACATGTGGAATCCTCATTACAGGAGAGATGTGGACCTCTGGAGTGCATCCAGAGGAGGGCCCCTACAATGATCCCAGGGATGGAACACCTCTCCTATGAGGACATGTTGAGAGAACTTGGGCTCTGTAGCCTGGAGAAATGAAGGCTTCAGGGAGACGTGAGAGTGGCCTTTCACTTTCTAAAGGGGGCTGTATGAAAGGGAACAGGCTCTTTAGCAGGGTATTGCCCAAGGAGGTGGTGGAGTCACCGAACATGGAGGTGTTCAAGAGACGTTTGGATGTTGTGTTGAGGGATAGGATTTAGCTGGGGAGTATTGGTGACGGTTGGACTGGATGATCTTTTAGGTCTTTTCCAACCTTGATAATTCTGTGATTCTGTATGTTGTGATAGAACAGAGGGAAATGGTTTTAAGCTGATAGAGGGAGATTTAGACTAGACATAAGGAAAATATTTTTACAATGAGCATAGCAAAGCACTAGCAAAGTTTGTCCAAAGAGGCGCTGGGTGTTCCATCCCTGGAGACACTCAGGGTCAGGATGTATGGGGCACCTGGGTGAGCTGTTTACTGGTATCCCTGTTTACTGCAGAGGAGTTGGACTAGATGACCCTTGAAGCTCCCTCCCAACTCAAAAGATAGTATGATTCTGTGATATCTAGCACTTGCTAGACTTACCTGTCTGTCATGACAGTCATCTTGGTGTTGAACACTGTCAGGGGCTTCACATTGGTTTAACTCACTGATATTCAGTAACAGAGCAAGAGATCTTACAGCGTCAGTGGCAGTGAGTTCAGTACAGAGTCCATGAACTCTGCCATGCCCTGGATAGATGCCAGAAAGAACTGGTACTGAGCATTTAGAAAATTAGGGGATAAAGCAGTCAACTCCAGGGGCACAGCAGCTGAGAATGCAGCTGGTCTATGAAGGCCTTCCAAAAATAAGAAGGCACACTCACACTGTCAAAACCAGTTTCATGCCATTTCAGTCTAGGGCTGCCTTGGGCAGTTATTCACTGAGACCTCATCTTTCAATATACCCAGCATCTCCATATAAGGAAGGTCTCATAAAGCTTAGGCTGGAGGGTTGCAGTCCCTCGCATGAAGCTTCCGCAGCAATACCACATTCATATTAACTAGGGTCCTCATCCTGAAGTAGTACTGCATGGGCAGAGCCTTAGGAAGGCTTCACACAGGACTGGGGCCTAGAGAAGAGCTAAGCATAGATCTGGGCCTTGGCTGTGTCATTGGCTTCTACCCTGCAGTCCAGGAGGCACTGAGAAGTATCTCTTACATCTTGGTACCAATCTACAACTGCTAAGATGTTGTTTATTGTTGTCAGAAAGGATGTGGGGCATGAAGTATGGGGAACTTCTGCAGGGATGGGGCTACCCAGTTATTCTTAAGGATTCCAGATGAGCGGAGAATGGAGCACGTAGTGATGTGCAGCATCCCGCCTGATCTCTGTGTCTTCTACGTGATAGGAAATGTTAAAACTGTGCATGAGGGAAGGGCTTTGGGCAGGCAAAAATGCAAGCTCCCTATAAACACCACTGCTGTAGTATAGAAACTACTGAGGTAAATGAGCCTGAGGGATTGCATTTGAATTACAAATAATTTGTTGGACAATACTTGTTGCGGATAGAAACAGCTACTTATTACACTTCACTGGTAAGGGAGAAGCAGGAATATTGATATTATAATATTGATATAATATAGATACAATATAGTGAGTTAATAGCAACAAGATTTGAGATGGTTGGATACAGCTGATTACTGACTGCACAGAGGGAGGAGTTAAACACGTATACAAGAGACCCTTCCCTTGAGTCACAAAGTTCAGACTGCAACCTCTTGCTTTCTAAACTCCTTGAACCACAGAGGTAAGGAGCCTACACGTGGCTGGTCCACTCCTCATCCCAGACTTGGTCAAAGGTTTATGTGAGGAGATTCTCCCATTTGTAGGTTGTCAGAAAGGTGGGCCGGAAAAGCAAAGATGTTTTGATGTGATTGTTTTCTCTGTAATGAAATGACAAAGGAAAACAGTCCATTCAATCCAGATTTGTAGAAGTATTTGAGAGATTAAATGCTGATAAAATCCCAAGGTTTGGATTGTGTACTTAAATATGTTTAAAATCTGAAACATCTGGCTAAATTAATGACTGATTCTCATGTTTTTTCTCCTTCATCTAGGCTCTCCACAGTGTGAGGCTGAGCCTGGGCTCATTCCTCCATCAAATAACGATCCAGCACAGGCTAAGGAAGAATCTGAAGCATCTGTCTCAATGGAACAGAAGCTTACCTGCCTGGATGGGGGAGACAACAGCAGTGTTGCCTGAGCTAGAGACTTTCATTTACCTCTCTATACCACGCAAATAAATAGGCATACAAGTCCTACATCCATTCTCACTTATCTCTCCAAAAGAAAACTTGACTGCCTTGCTGCCAGTGTTGATGTTGGAGCAGTGGCTTTGTACTTTTTTGGAACTGCAGCAGCTGATGCGATGCCTCCTGCCTGCCTGTAGGTCTCCTGGTCCAAGCTGCAGCAAAGTCAAACGCTCACCTGATGTGCTTTTCACCCTGGCTTCGTGTTGCTGGTGCTATAATTCTCATTTTCTTTGGGGTATGTTGTTTCTGCAGAATTCACCTAGGCCTTTGATAACCCTTTTGCAGGTGCCTACTGCAGCTGCTGGACACTAAGCTTGCCTGTGTCACTGGGACATCGTGGGGCACAGCCCATGGCCTGAGCTGCCTTGTGTTGCTCTCACAATGAATTGCAGAAGCTGCCTGTCTGTGGGCAGTGAGGGGATTGTGGAGGACAAGTGAGGACTACTGGCCACCTGGGTGATGTAAACTGTATCCCCTCACAGAGTGAGTGGTTTACAACCAATAGTAACGTGCTCCTTTAGTTGTAACCTGCGGCACCTACCGAATCATCTGGACTGAAGAAAGCACCACAGCATCCAAGGCCTTCAATATGTGAGAGAAAGGAGGCTCGGAGAAAATGAGGAAAAGGCTACTTAGTGCTGTATTGCACAGGGCACTGCGTGGGGAACTGGCACAGGTTTAATTATTTACGGCTTTATTTTCCACAATTAAGGAAATGTAGCAAATAGCAGTTTTTAACAGTAGGGAGACCAAATGCACAGCAACTGTAACTTACTGCCTTATAGCCCAGACAGAGCGGAAATAAAACTGAAGCTTTGCACACATTAGGAAAGGCATCCCCATCTCAGCATTTATAGACTAGAAATCATGTCTCAGAGAAGACACCAGCCACTTTGTGATAAGGATTAGAAGAAGACTTCCACTCTGTGAACAGATTATCCCATACTGTGTCACTTGAGGGTTTCAAGTTTTTTGGCACAAGAGACAATGGCCATTGTCAAGACCAAGCACAGCACACCATAGGTTTTAATGGAAGGCACAGAATCTGCCCATCAAGGCACTTGATTGAAAACCTCAGTCACAGATTGGCTGATTTAGCACATCTTTCTCTCCCTGATGTTATTTTGTGTTTCTCATTGCCCCGTGTGCTTGGAAGAGGGATTTCATTTCAATCAAAACAACAGCCTAAGAGCTTGCTCAGTTTAAGCTCTTCACTTCAGAAATGATTAGCTGAAATATGAACATGCAGGTGGCAGTCAGCTCTTATATCATCAATTATGCAAGAGACCAGAATGACTAACTGAGATTAAGACAGCTGACTTTTGGGTAGGTGATATTAGGTGGGGTAATTCCCACCCAAAGCATTCGCCAGCCATTTGCTGGTATTGCAGATCTCTCCCGACAAGTCTTTTCCCACAGAAACCCAAGTTAAAGACTGCTTCCCAGATGTTTATGGCTTCTGAAGTCTAAATGGTAATGCCAGCTCCCTTTTTGTCTCAGGCACTGTGAAGTTTCCTGGGGCAGCAGTTCAGTGCTTTGTTACAAACAGCAAATGGCCATGCAAGGAAATGATGTAAACCTCCATCAGTGGTGTTTCTTTTCTCACCAGTGAGCACACTCATTGGAAATGTGATGTTCCCAAGGTCTGACAAGTCATGGAGCTGAATGCTCAAGCATTGCTGCAGCAAATCATGCATCTCAAGTGCTCAGTATATGCTCAGGCTTCTCCAATTTACAACACTTTTATATTTATGATATTGTAAAATAGCTAAGAGTAACATTCTCCAGGAAACAGCCAAGCCAAGTGGTCCATCCATGGAGTAACAGCAGACCTGTATTAAGCCTGGATGTAACTTCTACCAATTATGGAGTTGGATCCTTATGGGTCCCTTCCAACTCGAGATACTCTATGGCATCAGAATAAAATGTATGTACTTACAACACACCTTACAAACATTTCTGAGGTGGCAGAATAGGTCAGACTCCAAAATGCACAGAAAAGAGAAAGCATTTTCCACCTGCCTGGCTGTGGCTGTACTGCTGCCTGGCTTCAGGCAGCCCCATCACCTTCCGTGCCCTGGGCTGCAGATCTGCACAAGCAGATGGTATTTACCCCCTTTATGATGCGTTTCAAGATATGCTGATAAGGAATCGCTAAACAAGAACAGAGGAAAGCTGTTATGCCTGTGTCGTTCCTTGTAGATGCACATTTCCCTGCACTGATTGGTATTTCCAGATCTGTACCACTCTGATTAGCCACAGTGTTTGATTAAAGAATTGAAAGCACCTTTTAAACCCTAGAGGCCAATGAATCAGCGTTGAATTCCACCAGTACAAGCAAGATCAGAATGTGAGCCCTAGGCCCTGCTCAGATGTGGGGGACAAACCCAAACACGCCAGCCTCCTCTTACCTGAGGTTTACCATCCATTTCTGCCAAAAACTCCACCTGAATTTACCTCATGCTCCTTGCTGGAAGCAATGGCAGCATTTGGTACTGTAGTTTGGCTTTGTAGCCAAAACAAACCTTTCCTAATTTCTGTTCTTCCGAGCTAAAGAAACAGCTTTGTTTGGGAGAAGGAATATGTGTGCAGCTGAAGGTGATAGGAGCTGCAGGTGGGAGCACAGTCAGATCAAAACAGGACTTTGGGAAATATCCAATTAGTGTGCTAGCCCCCAAAGCTGAAGATGAGTGAACGTGACCAGACAGCTGAGCCTCAGCAGCAGCAATAGGGCTCTAACAGGCCAGAGATGGCTACAGAAAGTGTGGAGACCTCAGGGCAAATGGAAAGCAGCTGATGATAGCAGGTAACTGCATGATAAAAAGTTGCTGTATAGGTGGATGGAGCTGATAACAGATGGAGAACGCAGCTCCCTTCACGTATCATAGAATCACAGAATGGTAGGGTTGGAAGGGAGCTTAAAGCCCATCCAGTCCCAACCACTGTCATGGGCTGGTTGCCCCCTACCAGCTCAGGCTGCCCAGGACTCCATCCAGCCTGGCCTCGCACACCTCCAGGGACAAGTCACCCACAGCTTTTCTGTGCCACTGCCTTACCACCTTCTGGGTAAAACATTTCCCCCTAACAACTAACCTAAACCTCTTTTAGTTTATGACCATTACCCTTGTTTTTCCATGCAACAAAGAGATGGACAGGTGAGTAGTTGGAGTTGTGCTGATGGCTCTGTGAGCTAAGGGAAGGGAGAAAACTATGAGAATCAGCTTGAAATCAATACCCTTCTCCCTGCCAGCATGCTTAAGCTGATCATCTTACTGTTTGTATAGCACAGACATCCTACCTGTTGTGTGTTCATGGCCTCTTGAATAAGAGACATCCTATGCTGTCTCAGATGAATGCTGTAGTGTGTGCACCACCAAGTAATTTTTAGGAAGGAATTGCTTTCATGACAACCCTTCATAGCATTTTCACATCCGAAATGTCCTTTGCTGCACAGAAGTTGCTGCAGAAGCTTTGGGAAAGATGATGACGGGAGATGCATGACTGGATAGATGTCCTGTAACCAGTGGTGATCCACTGGGACTGGCTGAAGTTGTGGGTGCCCCATCCTTGGCACTGCCCAAGGCCAGGCTGGATGGGTCTTCAGGTAGCCTGGGCTGATGGGAGATGCTGGGCAGGGATCGGAGCAGGGTGGGCTTTAAGGTTCCTTTCAACCCAGTCCACTTCGGTACTCTTTGATAGACTCTCAAGCAAAACAGCTGTGGAATTCCTCAATTAGTTGTAGATGTGGAAGCTCGTGTGGGTTCAAGGAATTACTGGAGGTTCCTGGAAGGATTTCACATTAAATCACAGCTGTGGGCAGAAGCATAGGGCTGCCCACCTTTATTACCCATACAAAAAAGAAAGTGGTGCTGAGAGCACACTTGGCTTCATCTAGCACCAGTCATGGGAGCACTGACAGTGCTGACAATGTGGGGAGGTGTCCTTGAACTCCAGTGGGGGAAACTGGTCCTCCAGTGGGACCTCAGATAGACAGAAGCCCATCATGGTCACAAAGCACTGCATCAGTGCTATATAAGAACTCTAAGAAGGGGACAGATTCTTTAGCAGGATCTGTTATGGCAGGACAAGGGGAAATGGTTTTGAACTAAAAGAAAGGAGATTTAGATTGGATATAAGGAAGTTCTTTACACTAAGAGTGGTGAGGCACTGGCACAGGTCGCCCAGGTGGTGCCCCATCCTTGGAGACACTGAAGATGAGTCTGGATGGGCTCTGAGCACTGATGGAGCTGTGGGTGTCCCTGCTTACTGCAGGGAGTGGGACCACATGGCCCCTAAAGGTATCTTCCAACCCAAACCATTTTTGTGAGTATACGATTTCGAGTACGTTTCATAGGGATGTAGGAGGATTTAGGCTGCAAGAGGCCCCAGCAGGGCTCTGGCCCCTAAATCCACCCCAGGCTGAGCAGGGCCCTTCCCACAGAGCCTTCAGTGTGATCCCTGGAAACAGCGCAGGGCTTCTCTCCCCCTCTGGGGCAGCTCCTCCTCAGGGCTCCTTCCTCTCAGATTTGGAGCTTTCCATCAGGAGGTTGGAGGATGTTTTGGTTATTACGTAAATGCTCTGCTACCACCTAGCGCTGGAGGGGAGCCTGGGCTCAGCTCCTGGTGTGAGTGGGGTCTGGAGCCATGCAGGTCCTGAATCACAGAATGGCCTGGGTTGAAAAGGCCCACGATGCTCATCCAGTCCCAACCCCCTGCTGTGTGCAGGTCGCCAACCAGCAGCCCAGGCTGCCCAGAGCCACATCCAGCCTGGCCTTGAATGCCTGCAGGGATGGGGCATCCACAGCCTCCTTGGGCAACCTGTTCCAGTGCCTCACCACCCTCTGGGTGTGAAAAAAAAGAGGTAACAATTCAACAAAACAATAAAATATAAACAAAACCCAGTGAAAATGAAAGGCCTGCAAAGAATAAAAGCAGCAACAAATGACAAAAATCAATAAACGATTAAGAAATCCCCTAAAATAACAAGAAAAACAGTAAAAAGGACAACAGAACTCAATAAAACTAGAAGAAAATCCAATAAAATATCAACAGAAATTGTAAAATATTGTGAAAAACAGTAAAATACCCATAAATACAGTTAAAATCAATAAACAAGTTAAAACCCAGTAGAAGTCAAATCCCTGTAAAGGATCAATTAAAAATACTATAAAAGTGACACAACTCAATAGAAGATCAAGAAAACCCAATAAAACATCAATAAAACATCAATAAAATCCTGAAAAATATCAACGCAAACAGAAAAATATTACTAAAAACCGTTATAAATAGTAAAACATGAAAACCCAAAACATAAAAACAGTAAGAATCAATAAGTCCCAATAAAATATTAGAACTGTGTGAGACAGCAATAATGCCCAGCAAAAGTCTACAAAACCTTGTAAAATATCAAGAAAAAACGTTTTCAGCCAAAAAAGCCTCAACAAAATATCAAGACAGCCCTGTAAGATATTAACAAAAACCGGTAAAAGTTAATCAAATCCAATCAAATGCCTCAAAACCCCAGCGAAGTCTAAACAAAACAGCAACAGTCAAGGAACCCCAATTAGAAACCACTGAACGGCCCAATGCTCACTGCCGCAGCCCCGCTGCCTCTCCTGCCACAGCGCCCCCTGGCGGCTGGTGGTGTTACCGCGTAGATCTGTAGGCATGCGCAGCTCACTTCTCCCTCTTCCCCGATGGCTTTCCGTCTCTTTCCGGCAGCGCGACGCTTTTACGACAGGCGGCGTAGCTTTACGGTAGCGGTCCGTGTGCGAGCCGTGAGGGAGCGGAGGCGGCGGGATGGGGCAGAAGCGGAAAGGTACCGGGCGGGAGGGGCCGTGCAGGGCTTGTGTGCGTGTGGTAGGGCAGTGCTGAAGGCCGGGCTGGATGGGGTTGGGAAGTTTTTAGGAGCTGATGGCCTCACCTGGTGCCGAGCCCTTCGCGTTGCATGCGTCACCGTGTGCTGTGCACGCCTTGCCATGTCTGCTGCGTTATCACAGCCGTCTGCTGGTGGGCCTTGAGGCAGAGAAGAGGCCTCTGAGATCAGCCAGAGGGCGGTGAGGCACTGGAACAGGTTGCCCAAGGAGGCTGTGGATGCCCCATCCCTGCAGGCATTCAAGGCCAGGCTGGATGTGGCTCTGGGCAGCCTGGGCTGCTGGTTGGTGACCTGCACACAGCAGAGGGTTGGAACTGGATGAGCACTGTGGGCCTTTGCAACCCAGGCCATTCTGTGATATGATTCTATGATCACCAAGCCCAGTGCCAGCCATCCCACCGTGCCCACAGACCACATCTTTCAGTGCCACATCTGTACCTCCAGGGACAGCAACTCCAGCAGCTCCTTGTGCAGCCTGTGCCACTGCATTCCTGCTCTTGCCAAGTGGTTTCTTCCTAATACCCAACACGAATCTCCCCTGGTACAACTTGAGGCCATTGTTCCTCATCCTATTGGTGTTACCTGTGAGAAGAGATGACCCCCAAGGAGGAGTTTGTCCTGGAGCATCAATGGGTCTGAGTGTCGTTGTTTATCTTTTTCTCATTTCAGATCTCAGCCATGCAGAGCTGATGATGATGACAATAGCTGACATCATAAAACAGTTAATTGAGGCTCATGAGCAAGGAAAAGATGTGAATCTGAACAAGTAAGTCACTCTGATGACACTGAAGAGTACGTTCATAAGTGTTGAACATTTCCTGTGCAGTCATGTATGTCCAGTATTGTTTTTTACAATGTTTTATTTTGATAGAATCATTTGAGTTGGAAGGGACACTTAAAGGCTGTCTGATCCCACTCCCTGCACTGAACAGGGACACCCACAGCTCCATCAGTGCTCAGAGCCCCTCCAGCCTGATCTTTAATGTCTCCAAGGACGGGGCACCAGTATGGCACTGTTGAAAAGCACCTCTCAGGATGACCTGTGCCAGTGCCTCATCACCCTAACTGTAAAAAACATTTTCCATATATCCAGTCTAAATCATTCCTGTTTTAATTTGAAACCATTTCCCCTTGTCCTACCACAGCAGACCCTGCTAAAGAGTTTGCTCCCTTCCTTTTCACAGCCCCCTTTAAGTAGAGAAAAGCTGCTCTCAGCTCTCCCCTCAGCCTTCTCATCTCCAGGCTGCACAACTGCAGCTCTCTTAGCCTGTCATTGTAGCAGAGGTGCTCCATCTCTGGGATCCATTTTCTGGCCTCTGGATGTCCTCTGACGGGTCCACTTCTTTCTTTCCATGGGATAGTCTCGATTCTTTTGCCAGTATCTGATGATAAAGGTACTGAGATCTGCTAATTATTATTGTGACTTGAAATCATGCATTGCTTATTCATTGGTAGTGCCCAGAGTGCCACATGAGTTGTATTAAAATAGATTAGCTCAGTTGGACATTCTGAGATCATCTGGTTCACCTGCCTGATTGCACCATGGCTAGCCAAAAGTTATAGCTTACAATGAGGGCATTGTCCAGTATTGCACTGTTGAAAAGCACTAAGAAACGTGTCGTTGCCTTTTGGTGTTTCCACCTGTGTTCATCTTACCAATTCCAAAGCCACTTCTACCAGGGAAGAGAGATTAATTTTTAGATAAAGTTTACATCAAACCTTCTTATCAGTGAAGGTGCAGTTTAAAGAAATCTTTCTTCTTTACGTATGTAGAATACTAAGATATGTAAAATAATCAAATGTCCCAATGTTCCTGTGTCAACTTTCTTTGGAGTTTATTTTCTGTAAGTTAAATACCGAGCACAGCAGTTGCAAGGAATTGCACTCAGCTTTAAAGGTGAACTGGGTGAGCCCACCTAAGTCTCCAACAAACAGAACAGTAATGCTGTGCAATGGAGGTACGTAAGTCTGAATGGGGTCATTCATGCGAGGCATTTTTGCTTTCAGGCTGAAAACCAAGACCTCAGCAAAGTATGGGCTCTCAGCACAGCCACGGTTGGTTGACATCATTGCTGCTGTCCCACCACAGCACCGCAAGGCTCTGGTGCCAAAGCTGAAGGCCAAGCCCATAAGGACGGCTAGCGGGGTAAGCACAGAGTCATTCTCTCCATCTATCCACCAGCATCCTTCTCTGGTCTCAACTGTGGTAGGTTTAATTGTTTTCAAAGATATGGCTATTGGATGCCCAGAAGCTTTAATGAACGTGTGCTGGCTGCAGTGCTGGCTTCCAGCTTATCTTTTTGGTGCTGTGCCCAAGGGGCTAATGCTCTCAAAGCATTTGGGGGGGGAGAAAGAAGGGTGGAGATTTTTACTTCAGAGCAGTGTATCTGGCTTTTTACTTGCTGTAGAAACGTGGCTTAGTTGTTAGACCCTCTCAGTGCACAAAGGTGAAATGTTAGGGTCAGTGCATTTCTTGAAAAGGTCTTTCAAATTGGAAGCAATAATGGAGCTACAGCTGACATTCAGCTGCGTGCTTGTAGGTTTTCTGACTGTACATATAGCATACCTAAGCTGAAGTTAAGAGAAAAAGAACAATGAAACCACCAGAAACCAAAATCCCAGAAGTGTTCCGTTTTTATAAATCAAATATCTGAATTTCATTAAGAAGTTCTTCCTTGTGGTTTCTTCTTCCTTATTTGTAGTTCCAGAATATTTCATCGAGCTCTTACTCTAAGCAGTTTCTGAAAACTGGAAATGTGGTATCTGAGATGGGTGCTCCGAATGAGAAGACATGAGAAACCTTAACTGTGTCTCTCTTATTCCCTTTGCTCCTGTAAAAAGGGAAGGTGGCTTCTTCCGTTACGCTTACATTTGATGTGTGAAAAGCTGTGTGAGATCAGCCTGAAGAAAAAAAGGCTCATCTCAGTGAAGTGGAAGGAAGAAGCTGTTTTTATTGTCCTTCTTTTGTATTTTTCTTTCTTGTCATTTCCCCCATTTTCATCTTGCAGGCGGTGCTGTTGGCACACTCTCACCTTTGCACTGTGTTAGTTGTGTGCTAGGCAGTCCTGCTCAATACCTTCATGTACACTGGGATATCTTTTCAGTAGGGTTGTTAATCACATTTCATAGGACACCTGGGTCTTCATAATACGCTACCAGCTTATTTTGAACTGTGAAAGTACTTAATAATAGGTTTCCTATTTCTTGATACATTTGTAATCTTCTTTTTCTCCGGAGTTGACGCGCAGATATTTTAGGTGGCAGACTGAGCATAGAACATCTTTAAATAGCATCTCGCAGATGCACGTGTTTACAGAGCCATCATCATGCACTTCATTTTTGTAACTTCAGAAGCAATTACTGTAATTTCTCTCTGCTCATTACAGATCGCAGTCGTGGCTGTGATGTGCAAACCACACAGGTGTCCACACATCAACTTCACAGGCAACATATGTGTGTAAGTATGACTGACTTGGGTGACCTAAGAGAGGGCCGTTTCCCAGTGGTTTTGTATAAGTTGCTATAAGTTGCAGCAGTAGTTTTAGAGGCAGATTCCCTTTCTGCAGAAGTGCAGAGTTGCAGATTGCTGGTAGCTGGATGTCACACTATAAGTTAACCTGTTTACCACTTTTCCTTAAACAGAAAACCTTTAATTAGCCAAAGCCTACTTAGTAAATACACACCTTTGTGGATATAAGAATCAGAAGAATATGTGAATGACCCAATATAGGTTATAATGCTGTGAAGGCCTGTGGGTGTGTTGTGCTTGTGAGTAGGGTGGGTGTGTAGCAAGACAGGAGAAGGCTCAACAAAAAAGAAAAAAGGCATAGTCTAAAAAGTTGGAGAACTGTTGAACTGAAACCTACCTGAGGAGGTGCAGGTGTTGACTACCAAAAAACTTGCTCAGTGCTGGCACTGCTTGGATCTGGAACAAAATGAGAGCACAGATGGAAGACCTGTATCTGCCAAGAGCTTGTGGTATTAAGGGAATAGTTTCAGAGTTTTATTTGAATTGAGGAACCCAAGCTCAATTTACCTTGAAATATGTTGCCTCTGTTTATTGACTTACAAGTCTGTGCTCCTGAAGCCTCATCTGTTCTTTGTGGGTTTTGTTCTTCCTGAGCGTATCAAGTCACCTGTTTAAAAACATTGCTTTTCTCTTCCACTTGTGACTTCTGAGACGTCAGTGCATCTCACTACCAGCTGCCTAACAGAGCAAGCTGGCTTCATTCTTTCTTTTTTCACATGAGCAACCGTTGTGTTTGAGATGTTGCAGCTGATGACGTGCATGACATCTCTTCAGTTGAATTGCCCAAATTTTGCCAGCAAATTAATTTGACCCTGGTAATTTGGTCATTAATTTTATAATGGTGGACAGGTGATTTGGGTTGAGTTTGCAGGGCAGGCAGTAAGGAAACGAATCCATTATGCTGTGAATTACACATTTCTGGTTTGATGGAGGTGGCGTTTTGACAGCTCCGTTACCTGTCTGTTGGCTGTGTTCAGTACATGCACTGTCAGCCTTGCTGCCTCAGGTTGTGTTTGACTGCACAATGACTGTAGATGGGCCATTAATCCCATAGCTCTCAAAAGAAAGCTGAGGATATTTCAGAATAAATTTATTTTCCTTTTAATTACTGTCTGCCATCTACCAGTCCTCTCGTTGCTAGCAGTCATGCTGTGATTGCTGTAAGTCTTTCTTTCTCTGTCAGAGAGTTTCATATCAACCTGTGGAGACAGCAGTTGTCATTTAATACCAATCATAGAATTGTTTGAGTTGGGAGGGACCTTTAAAGGCCATCTGTCCCACTCCCTGCGGTGAGCAGGGGCACCCACAGCTCCATCAGTGCTCAGAGCCCCGTCCAACCTGATCCTGGGTATCTGCAGGGATTGGGTACCACCACCTCTCTGGACAAGTTGCTTCTGATTGTAAAACTGCTCTTTTAAAAATTGGATAATCTGTAACTATTTGTCCAAAACTGTAGTGCAGCTCCCTAACATAATTCCATGTTCCAGAGCTGTGCTCACTGTACATTTTGCTTTTAGTAGGTTTTACCAGCTTGTTTTGTGTGGCCATAATCATCTGATAGGTCTGGGTTGGTTTTGACTCCTCATTCTCATTCGTGTTCCCCTGCCATTCTAATGAGAGTTGGGATTGTCAGAGCAGTGCCTGCTTTGCATACACCCTTCTATATTATATATCATACTTCAGACAGATAACAGTTGTTGCATCTGCATGAGTTTGATGTCTGTTTTTGTCTGTCTTAATATTTGCAGATACTGCCCAGGTGGCCCTGATTCTGATTTTGAGTATTCAACGCAGTCTTACACTGGATATGAGGTATTACTTCTGCCTGCCACAATGCTGTGCCTACTCTCTCTATAAGCTTGGGGTAGGCTGCTCATCATTTCTACAGATTTACCTGTGTTTCAAGAATAGGAAACAAAAACAGACTTTGTAAATGCAGAGGTCTAAAACAGCTGAGCTGCAAAACTGGAACTTCTCAGTTATTGCAGCAGTTGTTGTGTTCTGTTTTTTTTTTCCCCTGTCCTCACTTCTGTTGATACTGTTCTGTGTGTACTATGCTATGTGACTCTGAGCAGGGCAAGTGCTGCTGCTGTACTGCAGCTGTGTGGGACCTGCTGGGGTGAGAACAGCTGTTAGCTTGAATTTCCAGCTGCGGTAGGTGATGAGTGAGTAAGAGCAGTTGAAGGTGACATTACTGACTCCCCTGGGGCACTGCTGCATGCAGCTTGTAGAATCACAGCTAATATTCATTTCAACAAGAGTTATCAGTCTGTGTCAGATTTTTCCTAACTAAACAGTCCAGCAGAAACATAGATGTTTGCCTGTGGCTCTGGAAGGGTCTGAGGGAAGGGTACAGAGAAGGCAGAGCCATATCCCTCCTTGGAGCTGCCCACTGGAAGGGTGAGAGACAACAAGCATGTCTGGGAACATGGAAAATTGTGACTTAGCATAAGAATATTTTAACACGAGGGTCATCAAACACTGCAGTAGGGATCCAGGAGGTTTTGGCATCTCAGTCCTTAATGGTACTCAGACATCAGCTGGGCATCCTGCGTTACTGGACCTGCCTTCAGTCCTGCCAAACCTACAGGACCTCAAGGTCAAGCTCCGGAAGAGAGCCACTTGTTGAGGTAGTGCCTCTAAAATTCCAGCTGTGCCCTTAGATTATCCTGATCTGAGAATGTGTCTCTGTGTCTGCAGGAAGATCTCACTAATACATTTAGTGAGCTAAACCAAAATAGCTCTCTCTTTTTGTCTGCTGAAAGTGTAACAGCAGAAGATGTCATTGTGACTAAGTTATTCTGACTACATGAAAGGCTCACAGCCATTACACAGATACGAAGTTGTAAAATGAGATAAAATGCAGTCTGGGTTAATTTGGTGACTGGTGATGCAGCATCCTTTTAGTATGACTTTTTTTTCCAGTGGTTGTTCATTTTTCAACGACTTGAAATTCATTTCTTAAACATTAGCACAAAGCAGAATAATCCTGTATATGTGTAACTGCTTCATAATTCAAGTTGTTTTGGATATGTTTTAGTCATTTCTCAGTGCCATCAGCATGTGGGAGTTGTGCAGGATTAAATGAGTCCTTATTCTTTAGAGCTGTTAATGTAACTGGTATGAAATAACAAACCAATGCATGATGTGCAGGGTTCTTTGGAACCTTATCTTTGAGGATTGCTAATAGGCTTCCATCAGGTAGTCATATAGAAGGGAAATTAGGGGCTTCAAGTGAAGGGCTGTATTTAGCTTAAGGAGTGTTTAACTGAGCTCTAGAGGAGTGTCCTTGGATAACTGTTGGGCAAGTAAAGAGAAATTGAAATGAACTGTAAACTATCCATTCCTATACTAAGAATTGTCTATTCTTTTCTTTAACAGTCTTTAATTCCATTATTATTATTATTATTTTAATTATCTGTGTGTTTTTGTAGCCTACATCCATGAGGGCCATTCGGGCTCGATATGACCCCTATCTCCAGACAAGACATAGAGTGGAACAGGTACATTTTTACATTGAAAGGGGAGCATGTTGTGTTTGGGATGAAAATGATGATAATGCTTTGAATTGCCCCAAATGGTGCATGGGATGGGTTGTCATGAGCAGCACTTCTTCCAACTGGAAGCCAGTTGCTAGCAGTATACCCCAGCTGTCAATAGAAACTGGGAGAGATTTAGATTAGATATCAGGAGGAAATTTGCCACAGAGAGAGCAGCGAGGCCCCAGCACTGCTGCCCAGAGAAGTGTGGGTGCCCCATCCTTGGAGGTGCCCAAGACCAGGCTGGCTGTGGTTCTGGGCTGCCCAAGGTAGACTGTTGGGACTGGATAGGCTTTAAGGTCCCTTCTAACCCAAGTCATTCTGTGGTTCTGTGACTCTGTGATGGTGGGGGCAGTAGTACTGGACCTCTGTGTGAATGAGCTAGATGCTGGGGCAGAGCACACAGTCACCAAGTGTGCAGACAGCACAGAACTGAGGGCACCCAGCTGGGAAGTAGCGTGCTAGAAAAGGTCCTGATGGACACCAAGCTGAAAGTGAGCAGTGCTGTGCCCTTGTGCAAAGAAGGCCAGCAGCCTCCTGGGCTGCATTGGAAGTGCTACCAGCAGGACAAGGGAGGGATCCAGTCTCTCGCCTCAGCGCTGCTGAAGTCATGTTTGCAGGGCTGTGTCCAATCCTGGGCTCCTTAGGGGAAGGCCACGAAGCTCCCTCTGAGCAGGAAGTGCTCCTGGGCTGTGTGGGTGATGGAGCACTGACACAGGGACCCAGAGAGGCTGTGCAGTCTCTGTCCTTGGAGATCCTTGATGCCTGTCTGACCGCAGTGCTAAACAAATGGCTGCTTTGAGCAGAGAGGTTGGGCTGCGTGACCTTCACAGCTCCCTTTCACCCTCAACTTTCCCATTTTCTGTAAGTCTAAGTCAGCCTGATGGAGCTGTAGGTGTCCCTGCTCATTGCAGGAAGGTTGGACCAGATGACCTCTGAAGGTCCCTTCCAACTCAAACAATTCTGTGGTTGATCCCCATAGAGGAATTATTTTCAGACCTCTTAGTTGTCTAACCGTTGTTGTTTCTACATTAGATAACTAACGCATTTTGAACCTCTCCTAAGGTGTCATCTTTTTTGAACAGCACTTAATTGGGATCATCAGCACTGATGGGAGACCATACTACAACTATATTTGAGAGTGTTTATCCCACTTGCTAGTTCTTGATCGTTATTTGCATGTAGAATATATTTCTGAAAGTGCCTCCCAAAATGATTTTTTTACTTTTGTCTTCACTGGAGGATTAAAAGATCTGATTTTCAGTGCTGTGATTCTCAGTCCTGTTCCATTTTCACCTGATTTGCTCTTTACCATTGGAAAATCTGCTGTGGATTCAATGCAGTCTCCTTTTTCCCCTGCCAGCTTTCAAGGCCAATTCTATGTGGGGTGAAGCAGAAGTGGGGAAACTTCCTATGGCCATATTTAAGTCATCTTCAAATTGGAACACTTGTAACTACACTGGCAAGCTGCTGTGCTGAAATTACTCTGCTTTGGCAAGAAAGTCTGTTGCATGGCACAGAGTCTGTAGTGTGCAAGAAGAATTAACCCCTGGGTTTCTTGAAGGATTGTAAGAAACCTTTACAAACGTATTCATGGTTTGTCATTGGTAGGGGATGGGACAGTCGTTCAGCTGAGTAACTGGTCATTTTTCACTGGTTCTTTTCTAGCTGAAGCAGCTGGGTCACAGCGTGGATAAAGTGGAGTTCATTGTGATGGGTGGAACTTTCATGGCCTTGCCTGAAGACTACAGGGATTACTTCATCCGAAACCTTCACGACGCGCTGTCGGGTCACACCTCCAATAACGTAGCAGAGGCTGTCAAGTAAGGACTTTGGTTTTTGTTAATGGAATTATTTGAAAGTATTCTTGAGCTGCTGCAAGAACAGAGGATACAGAATACAAATATTTAGGTCTCATTTTTTGACAGGCAAGATGTATCCCTATATATATATTTAGGCAAGGAATATTTATAGCTCAGCTTCCAGCGTTGCTGTGCGCCCTGCATAGCGCTGAGGTTTATCTGTTTTCTCAGGTAGGAAGTGCTAAGCTTTTTCTAATTTTCTGGCATTCCATCTGGACTTCAGCCTTTTATGCCTCATCACCTTGATTTGGAGTTGTGACGAATCGCATTGCCATGGGATTTATTGCCTTTCACTGGGAAGGGGAACTGATCCCAGCTTGGAGGGAGGCTGGACGTCAGCTCCTGTAAGGGATGACTCAGCCCAGAGAGCGTCACTGCTCCGGAGCTCTGCGCCCCTCACACTCTCCAACGCAGTTACCCTTGCAGTGATTGAGTGACAGGGAAATGTTCTTCTCATCTTACAGTAGATGAAATGAAAATCAGAGGCTGTTTCACGGACGCGTGCTTCGGTTCTTCAAATACACAACTTTCATTTCGTTTTGCAGGGTAGAACTGAGAATTGAAATGAGAAGGATATGATGTTTTGGAGCTGTTAAAGCTAGGTGGTCATCGCTGCTGACGGTCTGTTTGTTCACTGCCTCCTTGTCATATCTCAGTGCAGTGGTTTTTCCTTGATACTGCTGTTAGCTTCTGAAGCAATCGGTCTTAAAACTGGTTAGGACTAGCCTTTGTCTGGCCTCATGTCTACCTCCATATTTCAAAACTGTAATTTCATTTGGTTTTCCTCTGGAGGGCAGCAAACGCTTCTGCTCTTTTATTTTTTTTATCATCATAGAACAGCCTGGGTTGCAAAGGCCCACAGTGCTCACCCAGTTCCAACCCCCTGCTGTGTGCAGGTCACCAACCAGCAGCCCAGGCTGCCCAGAGCCACATCCAGCCTGGCCTTGAATGCCTGCAGGGATGGGGCATCCACAGCCTCCTTGGGCAACCTGTTCCAGTGCCTCACCACCCTCTGGCTGAAAAACTTCCTCTATTTTTTCTTCCATTATTAGTATCATTATTTTCTCATTCAGTGACCAGACAAAAAATGCTGTGCTGCTCTTCACAAGAGGAGCAGTCAAGGCCATAAAATCACTAACAGGTTGGGAAACAAACTGTGTTCTTTTGCTCTGATTGTGAGCTGCTCGTTATGGGAGAGGGGAGGAGTTTGCAAGCTGGCTGTTCAGTTTGGTGCCGTGCCTTTGTGTACATCAGGACGTGGTTATTCAGTGCTTTCTGCTGCAGGTGCCTCGCTAATATTACTGGAGATGAAATTGCTTTTGGGGTAGTCTGTCCTTTGCTTTGCAGATGACTGAGGAAGCTAATTATGACACAGGCTGTGTCACCAAGTAATTTTAGGTGCATCTGAAAACAAAGCGCCTCTGAAGTCAGTGTGCTGCCTTGCAAGTACACAGAGTGAGCAACGTGAGAAAACCTGCACTAACAATGTGGGTTTTCTTATTTTCCAGCAGATAAATAAAGCTCTCTCTCTCTATATATATATATTTTAACATAAAATTCATGTTAAATGCTCAGTAAATGGAAGCATGTGGGAGTTACTCAAGTTGCATTTCGTAAGTATTCTAGAGGCAAGAAAATCACATTTGGGATGAATCAGACCTTTTTCAGCTTCTTACATACAGCTGTTGTACTGTGGCACTGTGGTGCTGCCTTGTGATGGTCAGTGACACTTGGGATAAATAAATGCAGCTTTGCATGCTTCTCTTTGTACTTGAGGGTTCAGCCCTTCTCCTCGCGGCTTCCATTAATAGAAGCCATATTGGTGATATTTTTTGTTGGTTTATTTGCCTGTAACCTGGGATCTGGTCTCTCACCCCTTCTTTTTAATGGGAGTATGGCAACCTTGAAATTTTTCCTCTTCTTCAAAATAGTTATCTTCAGATTTTGTACAGTGATCTCCTGCATGGGAAAAAGACCTTCAGCCAGGTTGGTTCTTCTAGAAGCATTTTTAATCGTGACCTTTGATCAAACCATCATCTACCTATAAAGTCTTCAGTGCCCAAAGCTGCAAACTGTTTTCCCTTCAATTCACTCATTTCTTGACTTGTCCTAAACTCGTGGTCTGGTTCCACATCAAATGCTGTCTTTCCAGTGACCGTGCTAAGCTGACCTTGACTGAATTGTGCAGCATCAAAGGACTCATCCTCTTGACGTAATTTTGAGTTTTTCTTCGTGGAATACTTTGTCTTCACCACCCTACTGCAGCATGCAGTCCCAGGTAATCAGATAAAAGGGATGTGACCCCACGTGGTTTCAGCACTGTGACTGCAGCCTGCCTGGAGGTTTCTTCTGCTCCTCACAAAGCCAGCACTGCGTGTCTGACTGAAGAAATAAGTCCTCAGATTGTGTTGGCCCTTGGACTCCCGCAGACCATCTCAGCTGGCTCCTGGCTTGCTTGCAGATCTGGAGTCTTGCAGTCAGTCAGGCCACGTGGGAGCCCCACAGCTGGAAAGCCAGCAGTGCACACAGGGGGTGAGCTGTCACAGGGTAGTGAGGCTGCAGCCAGCTGCTGTGGGATAAATAAGCCTCAAACTCTGAGTGCAGAAATCAGAACCTTCATGGAGTGGCTCACAGCAGTAAGCAAGGTTGCTGCTTTAAACTGTTTATGGGTAGATTGGGACAGCTAACTTGGGAGATGTAAAGAACTCCCTTCACGTCCGTATTTATAAAGCAGTAGAAAGATCTTTTTTGTTCATAAATTGACCTGAAGTGAGCTTAGTTTGTTTTTTTTTTCTTTTTTCTTGTTGTAACGGATGAGCACAGAAGTGATCTTATTTATGTACAAGAACTGGTCAAGCGAAAATGTAATTTCCGAAAGATAAACGGAGGATCTGTGAGGCTTTCAGAGAGATTCTGTTGCAAGTGGAGGAAGGAAACGTATTCCTTGGGAAGGCTTTGAGATAAGATTCCTTGAGAAAGTTTCTGATATTCCTGCAGCACCTTCCCATTGAGGCACTGAACACTTTCTCGACTATTCAGACAGAGGTCTTTACTCAAGGTGCTGTGGTGTGCTTCAGAAGCAAGCTGGCCACGGGATGAGGAGAGACTGTGTCTGCCTTTGCTCTTTGGTGAGGACAATGAAAACGTGAACCATGAAGGTGTAAAATCCACACTCCAACGAAAATAACTTCTCCCCAGCATTTTGTTCCTCTCACCTGACCTGTGAGTCACTGGAGGTGCTGGGCATATTTAACTGCAACTGTGACTCACCACTTAACCCTGGGGGCTGAGCACCTCTTCTCTGAGCCAGGATCTGACTTTTAATTAGTGATTGGGGCTGCAGGAGGACTCAGAAAGGTCCGTCTGGACTGCGCTCCCATGGAGCTCCTTGCACTGCAGCTTTAAGCCTGGCTTCTCTCAGTGTATTTAAAATGCACAGGAAGTATTTGTCAAATGTTGGTTTTAACAGCATCCTGTTTTTTTTACTGATGTTCCATTTCCTTGTAAGTCATGTTCCTAGAGGCAAGGTAAGAAGGAATAAAACTGCTGGAGCCTCTCTGCAACGTGAGCATCTTATATACCTGGTATTTATGTAATGGTATTTGGGTATACAACAGGCTTAAGAACTGTTTCCATAGCAGGTCCATTAACCAAGACTAATTTTCCACGTGCATCAGCCACTGACACCCAGAACAGAGCACAGCTGGCTGTGTTGGCTTCTTTGTGGAACAGCTGCAGCTTCTGGTGTTGGCCACCACTGTAAGTGCCTCTCTGCTCAGGTTCGTCATGCATTGCTTTTGTCTCTTGGAAAAGACCCAGTGGGTCTTACTGGTTCTGTGATTGTGTTTGCACCCTCAGCTGGGCTGGGGAACAAGCAGCAGTGCTTCCCTCTGTCACACATGTTTTCATTGTGTCCCTGGGGATCTCCTGTAGGCATCCTAACAACCACACTGATCTTCTGGCAGGCTGGAAGCACATGGATCCAGCTGCTTGAAAGCCTTCTCTGAAAGAGAGGATGCAGATTTTAAATAACTGCTCTTTGAGGCTGGGTCACATCTCCACTTTTAAGACCTATTAGCCTGTCTGAGGGGAAAAAAATCTCAAACGCTGGTGGTTGCAGCAGCACTTGGTTGCCCAGGGATGTGTTGGAATCATGTCCCTGGAGGTGTTCAAGAACCATGGAGATGTGGCACTGAGGGATGTGGGCAGTGGGCACGGTGGGGATGGGCTGGATGATCTTAGAGGTGTTTTCCAACTTCGGTGATTCTATGGTTCTGTGTTTGGTTTGATATATGGTGCTCCTGATGCATTCTAAAACCCATCTGGAAGCTTGAGTGCACCAGGTCAGGAGAACCTATGAAAAATAGTTTTGGTTAGGTTATTAGATGATGTGCTTTCTTAAAAGATCCATATATTAGAATCGAAGAGTTCTAGAATGGTTTGGATTGGAAGGGACCTTAAAGATCACCCAGTTCATATATCAGTAATCATAATAGAAGCTGCAATTTCTCTGCAAGAAATGATCGTGCAAGCTGACTGCCTCTGAGCAATTCCTAATCTTGCTTTACAATAGCAAAGAATAAACCCATCTTTAAAAGGTCACTGTTGTCAAAGTTGAGGTCTGCTTTAAATTTCCCATTCTTAAGGCTTGAGGAGTTTTGCAAGATGCAGGTTTCTGCAGAACGCTGCTATAGATTTAGCAGGGTTTAACTCATCTCCTCTTGGTTGCCTCTTAGGGCACAGTAAAGCTGTGTAGGGTAACAGGTGAGTGTGTTGTGCCTATGCTGCTCACCTCATGTGTATATTTCTGTCTTCCCTCTGTAAGGAACTCTAGTTCACCATGAATCTTAGGGAAGGAGTTTTAAGCACACATTCCTTCCCTTGGGATTAGCAGTGGCTAAGGAGTACCTACAGCCTAGGTGGCTCAACGGGCATATGGTGCTTGTTATGCTGATGTATCTAAATTGTGCTTTCTGAGTATTAACTGGGACTGCAGCAATGATGACTGAGGGCTTTGATTCATGACCCCCCAGCGACTGATGCTGGGGCGATTCTGGAGGTCAGTGCTCTCCTTTATCTACCTCGACCCTCTGCTTGAGGTGCCCGCTTCCAGAGCAGTTCTCCACCCATCAGCTGGCAGAGCTCACCCCGTGCCAGATGAATGGAGTTGCAAATTGCCCTGCTGCAAATTGCCCAAATTGGGTAGTCAGCTCTCACCTCTTCACTCGCTGTAATGAGTAGGTGCTGTGACAGGTAAGCTCTTGCAGCTCCGGCACAGACTGCTTTAACTGCTGGTTTAAGCCCTATTGGATCTGGAATTTGGGCAACGGGGGTTTGGGGGCACTTTGCATGCTCTGCAGCTCCCCTTGTGCAGGCAGTAGCTCCTGGCAGAGCAGGGAGCAGATAGCAGGAGGCAGCAACAAATAGCTGTGGCTGTATCCATCAGAGCTCGTCTGTCACATCCCTTCCTTTGCTGTGCCAGACAGGAGATAACTGGCTGCTGGTTTGGTGCCAGATCATTTACAACAGAGATTCTGCCCAAATTTCCTTTCATTCTCAGAGATTTGGAGGCTGGTTCCTAATGTTTCAGAGAGGTAGGCGGATTTTCTTTGTTTCCAGTTTTTGAAGCAACCCTCCCATGGTGCAAAAGCAGCATTTGCTATTAAAACCTGCTTTTTATGGAGAGTATCTACCCCTAAATGCCTTCAGGATGGCTTATATCCTAACTGGCAGAATTTGAGGTGCACCCCAAAGTTAATTGGCATTAATAGGTTCTCTCTTACTTCGGCGTTGCTTATTTCCTCCTGCAAGACCCCACTTTTGGCTGCAGAGGTGTGATTTGGAAGATGCAGGGGTGAAAGTCCTTCCATCAGATTGCATCCTGATCTTGCTACAAGTAGCTGTTAATCTTCTTCCTCCCGTCGCTATGGAAAGCGATTGCCTCTCCTCTTATCTGTCCTGTTCAGTGTTTCCACAGCATTTTTTTTCCAGTGTTAAATACTCAGGTTTGTGCTCGAACATTGACCTGCAGGTGGAGGGATCCATCCCCACGTGTTTATTCCTAACAGACACCGGAGCTACACCAAATTCTGCCCTATTTGTAACCTGTATTTCTTCTGTGTCTGTGGAAAGGACAGTGGCCATAGCGGTCATGACATTGTCAAAGCTAAATAATGAATTTCAGTATGCTTTTTTTTTTTTTTTCCTTTGTCCATTTTCAGCAAATTACTGCTGAACACCTGCCAAAGGGAATACTTCTCTCCTTTTTGCTGCTTCGCTGCTGGCGTGTGTGATTTGGCAAGCAGAACAAGTTCTCCGTCGACCCACGCTAAAATGTTAATGGTAGGATGGGATCTGAGCAGTCAGGTGGGATTGGGAACTGGGAATGGAGCCGATTCACAGCATGGCCACCTGTATGAATGTAATCTGGACTGTTTATTATACAGTTCTGGTTCAAATCCTGCAACTGGTCCAGAGGTAATGGCACAAAGAGAAGATGTATCGTGTGCTAAATCAGCTTTCTGCCTTAATCTCCTTGGGTGTCTCTGGCACAGAAAGCATCGCATCTTCCTGGGCATCACAGAAGGAGCAACCCGTCTGCAGGAGGTTGTGCTGCCTGGATGTGGTGTGGAAGCAGTCCCTGCTGGGTGTCCCGTGCCCCAGGGACCTCTTGTGTGACCTGTGCTGCCTCTTCTCCTTTTAGCAGAGATTGCTTTCCGATCCAAATTAAAATGTGCTGGTAGAACTGAGCTGCTCTTTATCATTCCCTCCGCAGTGCTGCGCTTGCCTCAGTGGTGTTGTGAGCTGAGATCCACTGCCTTTCAACAGCACAGAACTAGTTTCAAAGGGAAGTCATTTTCTAGTAATATGATGATGCAGCATGCATGCAAAAAGTGGCAGGTTAGATCTTCAGTTTCATAGCAAGACGTCACAAGGTGGTTTTCCTTTGACCTATTTAGCAGCACAGTGCTATGCAGAGCATGGCTTGTTTGCTTTCGAAAACCTCCTGGCATGTGATGCAGTTAATCATAGAATCATTCAGGTTGACAAAGACCTCTGAGATCCCAATCCAACCCACCATGCCCACATCCCTCAGTGCCCTTGGTTCTGGAACACCTCCAGGTGACCCCACCACCTCCCTGGGCAGCTGTGCCACTGCATCACCACTCTATGAGAAGAAATTTTTTCTCATATTCCACCTTTTCTTCACCTCCTCCTGTCCCAAACAACTCGTATAACACAAGTGTCCATTCACTAGCTTCACTTGGCTTGTAGTCCCTTTTTCCTTGTTTTATGTGGTCTCTGCACTGTATTTATCTCGGTGTGATCCAGATGTGCCCTTTGCAGGGAGGAGGGGCGGTGGTAGGAAGTTAGAAACTGAATTACTTTTCCAAATGGGGGTGGAAAATTGCTCATTAAAGACCTGTAGCTGTTGGTTAGAGCTGTGACAGGTGACAAATGGAGCCCAGGAAATAACTCTTGGAGTCTGCTGCAACAAGTGTCGTCTTGAACACCTTGTTTGAGAAAAGAAAAGTACGTTTATTTTTTGTAGCACCTTTTGGAGAGAGATCCTATTGCTGCTTTATAGGTGAGGGAGTTAGTTTGGCAAGAGAAGATGAGCTAAACCACAGCTTTTTGCTGGCAGTTTTGGCTGATGACTGCTTTTTATTAGCTCTGTTTATAATTTTATTGCTCCGATTCCTTTGTTTCCTCAAAGCAGCAATCAAAGCTGTTTTCCTTCCTCCAGCTCAGTTTTTATCGGGATGTCAGGCGGGGGCGAGACGAGTTGTGTGTGATGGGTTTGGTGCAGGAGCTACAGAAGGAGGGCTTCACTGGACGCTGCCTTTCTGCGGCGGTAGCTCTTAGGGCATTTAGCTGTCAGAACTACATGCAGCACAGTGGCAGAAGTGCTGATGTTCCTCAATAACAGCAAGGAAGTGGTTGTTACTAAGAATATGCAACTTTCCCTAGGCCACGGTGAGTCAATATCGGGGCTGAAATTGGAACGGGATTTTTTTTAATACGCATGAGTCTCACCCAGTGCAATCTTTCTCATCAACTGTAGCAAGAAAAGCTTCGACTTCAGCTTAGATTTAATAAAAGAAAATGTCACATCACTCCTTTCATAATTTTAGATCTAAGCTTTTTTCTCCCCAGCCCCTTTTTAGCCCGTGTCTGTAACTGCATATTGACTATTCTGCGGTAAACTGTCTATATAATTATGACTTGATTGTTGTTCATATTGATTCGGTAACAGGCATTCAAATTGTTGTTCTTTCAAGTTTCCCTGAACTAAATTGCACAGCAAAGATGTGAGAAATCGAGAGCCAGTCGTGGGCATCTCCCAGTGCAGGTTTGCTAACAGTTTTTGGCTGTATGGAGGAGGCTGACGAGCTGCCTGCATCTTGGTGTCCCTGCGGTGACATCGGTTGTTGCTCGTGGGATGTGATGTCTGCTTCTGTGTGCTTGGATGAGAGGAGAAAGAGAGCTGGAGTAAAACGTGTCCTTTGGGAACAGCAGGTATCGATTGCTTGGTAGAGGTGGAATTTAACTAAAGGTCAAATGAAATTGTATTGGAATCCGCATAAGGGACAGTTAAAATGGGGCTAAAAAGCCACTTCTCTTTGGATTATTTGAAAGATACCAGAAAGACAAAAAAAAAAGGCCGAGATGAAGAATTAACCAAATGCAGCCAACAGCCACACCTTCTGCTTTTCTCCCTCTGTGTGGGTCAAGGCCACCATGCTGCAAAGGACTGATGCTTAAAACAGAGAGTGAGATTCTGTGACCTTCAACCTGGCCCTGGGGCCCTGGGCAGCCTGGGCTGGTATGAAATGTGGAGGTTGGTGGCCCTACCTGTGGCAGGGGGGGGTTGGAGCTTCGTGATCCTTGAGGTCCCTTCCAACCCAAGCCGTTCTGTGATTCTGTAGTTAGAGTTTATCCTGTGTTACTGGACAGAATTTCCCAAATTGTTCATTAGAAATGCATTTGGTTCTTTCTAAAACTTGATAGCTTGAAGCAGATCCACTTTTCTTGCATTGTACAGAATGTGGTTTTTTTTCCAAGCTTTGCTTCTGCATCACGAACTGGCAAGTGGTTTTGAAAATGCTGTTTGGAATTGGTGACACTTCTGAAGACATCTACATGTAGGTGTCTTCATCTGGGAAGGTTTGTAGTTACTGTTTTCTTTGTCAAGTGCTGAAATTCAAAGCTATTTTCTTTTTTCAAATAGAAGAACTCTAGTGTTTGGCACAGGAAGCCTTACCTTGTAGGAAGCCCAGATCTTCAAAATGCCTTCAAGCTTCTGGTCATCTTAATCACTTACGGAACCATTAAGGTTGGAAAAGACCTCTGAGATCACCAAGTCCAACCCCAACCCATCCCCACCAATGACCACATCCCTCAGTGCCACATCCCCGCGGTTCTGGAACACCTCCATGGATGGTGAGCCCCCCACCTCCCTGGGCAGCTGTGCCACTGCAGCACTGCTCTTTCAGAGCAGAAATGTTTCCTAATATCCAACTTGAACCTCCGCTGGCAGAACTTGAGGCCATCACCTCTTGTCTTATCGCTGTTACCTGCGAGAAGAGGTTGATTCCCACCTCATCACAACCTCTTTTCAGGGAGTCGTAGGGAGTGATGAGATCTCTCCTGAGCCTCCTCTTTTTCAAAGCTCTTCTCCAAACTTCTTCCATAGCTCCTATTCACAGTTCTGTGAAAAGTCTTTATGGATTTCATTCACGATTTCCTTTCTTTAATTGTCATTTTCAGATGCTGTTAGCGGTACTCGAAGGAGATGAAAAGTTTGTAGAAGCATCCTGAGAGCAAAGATAGCAATTTTACAGTAGCTGGTTGACTGCATAGGTAGCTCACCTTTATTGTGATCCACATATGGTTCATAGAACTGGCTGTCCTGGCTGCTGGAAACCCGAGCTGGAACACTCAGCGTGGCGTGTTGGGCTTGCTGCATCATCCATACATGTGATGGATGTGGTGTGGGATTCATACTATTTTTAACTAACATTCGTATATTAGTCTGAAATGTAAAGTATTTGGCTTATGATGAAGGTTGGATGGGGTTGACAACCCTATCCATGGCATGGGGTTGGAACTGCATGGGCTGTTTGAAATGGCCCAAGGTTTCAATGGAACTTCTAGGTTGGAGTGGTTGTCTTTGAAGTGTTTGATAAATATGTGAGAGTTCATGTGGATTTCCCAAAGTGAGGTTTTTCAGTGAAGCCTCCTGAAGATTGTGGGGTGAGATTAAAGGTCTTGCATGCATTAATGATTATACGAAGTTGAGAGGGAATAAGTCATCTTTTTTTACGACAGAAGAAAGTCATCAGTTGGTGTCCCAGAAGAATCTGTGCATGCACCTGCTGGAGACAGGCTTAAATCATCTGAAAAAGGTCTATGCCAGAATTCACTGTGATGCTGGATTCTTGGCAGCAGTAACAACAAGCTGCCTGCAGGGAGTTGTAGAAGAGAAGGCCTTCTCCGTGCTGACTGGGTGCGTGGTGAGGGGACAGGTGAGAATCTGCAGATGAAGAGCAGTGTGTGTAAGGGTTCTTGTTTTGCTGCAGGACAACGAGCTTCAAATTGGCCAAAGCTACCCAGGAGCCCAGGTAACCATGAGAAGCACAGGTGTGTGATTCAGTGTTACTTAAAAGACCAGCTCAGTGTGAGGAATTACAATGAAAAGAACTGGGAGAGCAGAATGGGAAATATTGTTATGCTTCTGCATT
This sequence comes from Perdix hodgsoniae, assembly GCA_035772895.1. NCBI lineage: Eukaryota > Metazoa > Chordata > Aves > Galliformes > Phasianidae > Perdix > Perdix hodgsoniae. Next base: position 4,932,655 of record JAPSGF010000024.1, on the reverse strand, counting down.
GTTCAGCAATGTCTCCTTAAACTTCAGCAGGTGTCAGCTTGAACCAAGTGCTCGGTTATTCCTTTTAACATTTAGACAGGGGGAAGGAAAATGATACCGTACAACTGGGGGGAAATAGCAGAGGCTGATAGAATAGAGGATCTGTAAAGTCTTGCCTGTCGTGGAGGTCAGATGATTATTGATCATCTCCTACAGCTCAAGGACTGGGACCTGCAGATGAAAGGGGAATTCAGGATGAAGGTGGCACTTGTGCATTGGAATGCACAGCTGGGCTGTGGGGAGTGACCAAACACATCGGTGGGAAAAAAAGCTCTGTGCAGAGCTGCCAAGTGCTAATGATACCTACTACTACAGACATCCCTGGAGAGAAAATGAGAGGTATTGTGGGAAAGCACCACGGCAGCTTTTCCCTGCTTGTGCTGCAACCAGCCATCGTTGGATGGATAGCTGGGCATAGCCAAGCTTTGGGCTTGCACAAGGGACTGTTAGTGTTACTGGGGCTCATTGCTCCCCCTCTAGAGCAGGTCAGTGTGTTAGTGGTGTTCCAGCCGCTGTCTGAAGGCGGCTCTGTGGTTTGTGTCTCCATTGGCTGCAGTGCCAGGAGGCTGGCACTCATCCTACAGCCTGTGTTCTGCCAGAGGCACAAAGAGTTCAGCCTCCGGTGCTGCCACTTGGCTCTGCTCACCGAGAGACAGGTTTGAGAGGGGCAGAGAGCTAGCAGAAGGGAGGAGGAGATAAGCACTCTCCTTCCCATTTAAGGCTTATTTCTAGGGTGTTTTTTTTCCCCTCAAACCTTTAGCTTTGACAGAGAGGGAAAACAGAGGTTGTAACTTGGCTCTGGATAGAGCCATGCATATGCAATTTTTCTTGTTTAAAATATTTCAGTCTAGGATATCCTTATTCATCCCAGTGTTTTCAGTTACAGCTTGCTGGTAATTTGTAGCTGGCAAAAACATGATCTGTATTGCTGTCTCCTTGAACTTGACGGATGGGAGCTCACAACATCAGGCACCGACGTCAGAGGTCCTGTCAGGGCTCCTGCTCACAGCCTTTTTTATTTTTACCTCTTGAGCTAAGAAAAGTCTTTCAGGCCCTGCTCACGTGCCCTCTGGGAACAGACAGTGATTATGGTGTTGGAAATAATCTTGCATGAGCCCCTCCACTCATTTCTCCTTCACCCACAGTGAAGGGTCTTTGAAAGCTGCAAGTGATGCAGAAATAAACCCAGTAATGACCACCATCTCCTCCACACCAGCATTGGTACCTCTTTGTTACAGATAGTTGTTGAAGCAGGAGGGAACAAAACTGCCTATGAGTTATGCGTTGGTGGCATTTAGGGGAGAAGAAAAGAGACAAATATTATTCTAGCAGATATAAATACTGTTACATTATCAAAATTGGGAAGTTATATTTCAGTCAGTAAATTATTTTAGGTAGCTAAGTTTTTCAGCCTGTGAGAACTGAACCTTGTGGAACTGATGCTGTTAAGAAATCACAGCAGTATCTCATACTCCTGGTAGCGGTGATAAAGGAAACTCTGAAATGCTGTAGTGAAAAGAGAGCTTTATGAAGCCAAATAACTGGAAGTTGAACACTGAAATATCTGCTCTGGGCAATCATCAAAAATGCAACTTCTGAAAGATGTCTGGTGAGTAAGCTGCCACTCTTTTGTTTACTAGCAGGAAATTGTAGGCGCTGAATTAATTGCTCTAGCTGTGTTTCAGAGATTGGCATAGTAATAGAATCGTACCATAGAATGGCCTGGGTTGCAAAGGCCCACGATGCTCATCCAGTTCCAACCCCCTGCTATGTGCAGGTCACCAACCAGCAGCCCAGGCTGCCCAGAGCCACATCCAGCCTGGCCTTGAATGCCTGCAGGGATGGGGCATCCACAGCCTCCTTGGGCAACCTGTTCCAGTGCCTCACCACCCTCTGGCTGAAAAACTTCCTCCTCATATCCAACCTAAACCTCCCCTGTCTCAGTTTCAAACCATTCCCCCTTGTCCTATCACTACCCACCCTCATAAATAAAGCAGAGATGTTACAGATCAAGAAAGAGGAGGTCATTAGGGAGCAGGTGAGCACGTGGTGTGTTGGGTACTGGTGTGTTTTATCAGCAGTTTGCTCTTCAGAAGCCATCAGTGTCACTTCTCTTGTCTAAATTCCATCTGTATAAATACCACTGCCTATCTGGAGCACCTGCAGTTCAGGGTTCCTTTGGGCATTGCTTCTTACAGTCAGAGGCACTGTTGGGACTGGGATGTGGAGTATGGAGCACCATCTTTTGTGGAGGCTGCTGCTGCTAGCAGTGATGCTAGCAGTGATGCTGATTAAGTAGTATGAGCAGCTCCATCTTCAGCATGGTTTTCTTTGACTTTTGAGGTCATACTGAAGTATCTGGCAGGGGATTGTTGGGCCGGATGAGTTTTTCTCCATCCTTCCCTCACTTCCATGCAAACAGGTACACCTAAAAACTCCTTGCACTTGGAGATTGGTTCCCTTTGGTGCTGCCCTTTAACTGATTGCGCAGTTTCTTGTACTTCTGCCTCTCTGTGTACCTCCTTTTATGTACTTTCCTACTTGGAAACTTGGAAGCAAAGCAGTGGTTTAAAGGCGTGTGATCACCACGCTGTGCACGCAGCCTGTTGACCTGCTTGCTTGATTCTTACAGTTTTTCTTTCCTGGCCTCAGTGGGACAAGACAAATCTCTCTGTCCTGTATGGCATCCTGCCACTGGTGCCAGCCAGGGAGTTCGGATGCTGCTGTAGTGTGGATTTGTAATTAATTGATTCTTTGATGTTCGGGTCTCATAGCTGATGAGGCTTTTGTCTCCAGACCAAAGTTTAATCGAGGGAGAGCAGAGGCTTTGTTAAACGAGGTGTTTTGTGCCAGGGCTGTGCCATCTGCTTTTTTTCTACATGAGAAAGTACCTGCAACCCTATGTCAAACTGCTGCATCTGGTGGAGACGTGGGTCCTTCCTGATCTAAAATCCCTGCTTATTTAAGAGGCAGATTCTGATTTGAAGCTCTATTTTATGTGCCAGCTTTGCCTGAAAATACACTCAATTATTCTCTAATGATTAAAATGAATAACCTCTCCTGCACTTCATCCTGATTCAGATGGTTCTCTAATCACACTGAAAACTCACTTAACTTTAGCTATGTCTGTGCTAATCTGAAAGTTTCTCTGGATCTCATTTCCTTCATTTGTATGGCATCTATTTTATTTGCACAATTCAGCACTATAACAGGTTGGTCTGTTATTAAAATTGCCCCCCTGTAATCTTCTGCTAAACGCTTAGCTTGATTTCTGATTGTTCTTGCAGTGTGACAGATTTTTCAGTTCTTACTTGGGATTCTTCAACACTGCACAGGTAACAAATAAGACTGTTCCATGGAAGCAGAAGTACCGTGAGGTGTTTGCTGCTTGTGAAGTTAAAACTCCTTTGCACTCTCAGATTCTGGAAGAAATCCACAACACAAATCATAGAATCACAGGATCGTAGCATGGCCTGGGTTGCAAAGGCCCACAGTGCTCATCCAGTTCCAACCCCCTGCTGTGTGCAGGTCACCAACCAGCAGCCCAGGCTGCCCAGAGCCACATCCAGCCTGGCCTTGAATGCCTGCAGGGATGGGGCACCCACAGCCTCCTTGGGCAACCTGTTCCAGTGCCTCACCACCCTCTGGCTGAAAAACTTCCTCCTCAGATCCAACCTAAACCTCCCCTGTCTCAGTTTCAAACCATTCCCCCTTGTCCTGTCACTACCCACCCTCACAAACAGCCGTTCCCCTCCTGTTTATACGCTCCCTTCAAGTACAGGAAGGCCACAATGAGGTCTCCCTGGAGCCTTTTCTTCTCTAAGCTCAACAAGCCCAGTTCCCTCAACCTTTTCTCCCTTTCCTACCACCAGAACGAATTTGCAAACCCTGTGGACCCGTGTATATGAGACCATCCTGAGGGGCTGGAGCTCTCAACTTGCTGAGTTCATCAAAGTTTTTAGGTCTTTCCTTGTATCTCTTCTTTTGGTCTTTGGTTCATGACAGCTTTGCTCACCTTGGCCATCATCAAGGTCATCTTAAGCTCTCGTGACTGACTATCCTGAAGTCACTCTTTCTGGAGCTATAGATATCAGCTTTTCAGCCTCTCTGCCTAGTTGGATAGCATCTGTTCCCTATTAATATGCTCTTTGGCTAGCATGCCAGTCCTGCAGGATATGTGGCTAGATGTCTGTTGTTTTTAAAGATTAAGCAAAAGCAAATCCATCATCTCTATTATCATGATAAGTTACTGTATGCTGTTAGTGAGCTTACAGGGCTTTTTGGAACATTAAAGTGTAATATGCCTAAACTTCTCCAAGAGATTTGGCTTGGTGCAGTGAGATATCTTCACATTAAGAAAGAGAAGACAACAACATGTCACTGATTGCATTGGTTTTCAAAACAGGCATAGCAGAAAATTATTCTCATTGACCTGAATGATTTCTAATAGGATTCTGTTGTTTTTGCCTCTGGGCCTTGTTTAATACTTGTGTTAAAATAGTAATTTCTGAGGGTTGGCAGATGCTATCAATATCGGAGATGGGCAAATAAGGGATAAATCTGTATCCTATAGTATGTTGTATATGAGCAAGCCTGGCTACTTTATGATGGGAAAATGTAAAGCTGTTTTTCTAGGAATGGTGCAGGATTCTATTCCGAGAAGCAGCGAAATATCTAGAAAAGACTTTGGAGTTAAGTCACATTATCATGAGCTTTCTGTATGATTCAGCAGCCAAATTACCCTTGACTGTATAAATAGTGGAAAATTGGATAGGAATAGGCAAATTATATTCCATCTGGATTTAGTACTGGTGTGTCTGCAAAGTTCTCCGGCTGTTTTTGATATCAGAGGCAACAAAAATGCTTAAAAACTGGAGACAGCGCTGAGCAAAGGCATGGAAATGATGCAGAGATTCTAATAGATGCTCTTAATGAATGATACACAGAACTCCTTGAATCCAACCTGACGCCCTGATACCTGCTACAAGGGCAGTACAGTTGAGCACGATTAATTCAGTAGATTTCTGGAATGCGTTATGGTGATGTGTTGAAATAGACCTTGCATGAGCCAGCTGGGAGAGCTGCGCTCCTGGATCTGCTGCTCTGGGATTGCTGAGGGACAGCTTTCAGGTTCGGGTTGGATAGTAGGAAACATTTCTTCTCAGAAAGAATGGTGCTGCACTGGCACAGGTTGGTTTTAAATAGTATTTCCTGCCCCTTTCAGGTCTCTGAGCTCCATTTTGTGGCTCACCGTTGGCCCTTCCTATAAAATCCTGGCATTCAATGTATTTAGTGTTAGATTTCCAACAGAAGACAGTTGCTCTTTTTGCAAAGGGAAAACATGCTGAATATCCAAATGAGTGTTTAAAGTTCAAAAGTCACGAAGAGGGAGAACAAAAGTCAACTTTATTTTTCCGTGTTCGGGAAATGATAAAAATGCGTTGCCAGAACTGCCCTCGGGTGGTGGACTGTCACTTGTTTTTCTTTCTTTTCTGTTTAGCTGAAGGGAATCTGTAGTCTTCATTGCATACGGACCACTCAATTCAGGCTTTTATGCTAGTAAAATAAAGTATTAGACTGCACTCTTTCTGCTTACCAGTGTTGTTCTGGAAAGCCTCAGAGGCATTAAACCTAAAGCCAATGTTTGGCTGGGATCAGCTGTGTCTTTGCAGGCATCTCATGGTTAACTTTTTGATCCCATGCAAGGAAGCTGCTGGGTCCCCAGGAGGTGCAGGGAGAGCTGGAGCACGTGTGGCTCAGGCTGGGAATGTTTGCTACTGAGAGAGGATGCTGATATGAAGATGTTCATTACTTCCCTTGTTGATCACAAAATCATTCAGGTTGGAAAAGACCTCTAAGATCCCAAAGTCCAACCCCAACCCACCCCCCTGTGCCCACTGCCCACGTCCATCAGTGCCACATCCCCCCAGTTCTTGTGTTGCCTTTCTAATCCCAGGTAAGACCCACTTCTTGCAGCATAGACAAGACAGCTTTTGCAGCCGTGGCACCAGACTTTCATCCTGCTGGTACTCTTAGTAGATGCTATAGTTTGGGGTGTGTTGGTGTATGTTAGATTCAGCGTTTTACAACTGTCAGGGGGGAAATAGAATTACTTTTGCTTCCCCTCTGTATTTCTAGCCGTGATCACAGGTTCTTAGTACCAGAACATTTCATCTGGTGTAATGGGTGAGTTATCTGGTGACCTTTTTTTTCCCTTATCTAAAACTTGTCTTTTTTAATTATTTGGAAACAAAATGTCTTTAAAAGCAAGCATTTCTTGATCTGCTGTTAATGAATCACACTTTGGCAATGTTTTCCCTGATGTGATAAACAACGTTCTGGTAGTCTGTCAGATTAGTGAGCCACAAACTCTGAAATGTTTTATGCCTTTTTTGAGATGCCAGTGTTGACAGCCATTACAGTCTACCCCCCAAATCTTAGGCTTTATCAGTCTGAATGGAATTAATGTTTTTGCTTTTGGATCTAAATCTACCTGGTTTTTGTTGTGGCTTTTGTGTGTGTGTGATATTTTTTTGTTATCATATTGGACCTCTGTCATGCTGAAAGCTAAACTCTGGAGCTTTCCCACCATCCAGAGCCAGCAATCAGTTGATGAATCCTTATAACAAACCTAATAACGGCCTGAAGTTAGTCATCCTTGTGATTCTGGCGTGCAGCATTCGTTCAGGTATCAGCATAACATCTCTCTTAAATGTTCTCTTAGTGACATTTAATGTGAATACTGAGATCTTCATCATTTGGGACCATTAAAGAGGCCAGTATGCGTCTCAGAGAGTCGGTGTTAGTCCTGCCCACATCAGGTTTGGGACCTATCCAGATTATGTCTGCAGTTCCAAATGGCTTCAAAAGAACCATAGAACCACAGAACGGCTTGGGTTGGAAGGGACCTCAAGGATCACGAAGCTCCAACCCCCTGCCACACGCAGGGCCACCAACCTCCACATTTCATACCAGCCCAGGCTGCCCAGGGCCCCATCCAACCTGGCCTTGAACACCTCCAGGGATGGACGGGGCACCCACAGCCTCTCTGGGCAGCTGTTCCAGCACCTCACCGCTCTCATAGCAAAGAACTTCCCCTGACATCCAACCTAAACCTTCCCTCCCTCAACTTAAAGCCGTTTCCCCTTGTCCTGCAGTTCTCTACCCTTTCAAAGAGTTGATCCCCCTCCTGTTTGTAGGCTCCCTTTAGGTACTGAAAGGCTGCAATGAGGTCACTCCACAACCTTCTCTTCTCCCTCAGCCTTTCTTTGTAGGGGAGGTGCTCCAGCCCTCTGATCACCTTCATGGCCCTCCAAAAGAGGAAGTTTTCTTTTTTACTGTGTATCTTCCCTGTGCTGCAGTCCTCTGTTACACAAGCGCTATATTCTGCTGGAAAGGTGACTACTATGTTGGGGACAAGTACAGTGCTTCTTACACTGAAATGAATATGACCCCTGCTGATGATGTAGGAGATTGTGTTGATTTATGGTTTCCTGGTGTGAACTTTGTTTCAAGTCTGCTTTGGATTCCTATTTTCTTTTGTTTTATTCTCGCATAGGTCAGTAACTTACCATTTGTCATCAGCAGAGGATTATTACACTAGCTGGAACAATTAGTCTCAGTTAGACATCCAGTGATAAATGGGGTGGATGGGGAAAAAGGCTACCAATGAGTTTTGTTCCACCATTAAGCTTCAGTGAAGCTGGTAGCATGCACCTCACTGAGAAATAGGGATGATGTGTGTAGTTTTCATGGACCACCTGCTATGTTTTCAGAACGTGACTTCCCAGTTTTAATAGAGGATGGTTTTGTTGCAGGTATTCTGAACGAAGCTTGACCAAATGTGTTGGGATAACCATAGAGACCAGACCCGATTACTGCCTGAAGCGTCATTTGAGCGACATGCTGTCCTATGGCTGCACGAGGCTGGAGATTGGAGTGCAGAGTGTGTATGAGGATGTGGCCAGGGACACCAACAGGTGGGAAGGAGCTTTTTCAGCTCATTGCATGCTTTCTGGAAGCAAGTCTTAACCTGCTTTTTGCACACCCATTTAAGATTGATATTGAAACACTCATGCTGTTTCCATATATCTGTTAATAAAATGGATTCATGGAATTTGCTGTGGTGTTGTGTAGACCATGGCTTGAGAACAAATAGAAGTTCATGATATTTAATTTTAAATTTACGATCTCTTCCTGTAGTGTATATTTCTCTTTTTTTTTTCTTCTTTTTTATTGCTTCATAAATAAATGCAGTATTGTGAAGTAGGAAATATGCCCGGAGAGAGCTTGTAATTCTCATCCTACATAATTCACAACTTTTAGTCTTGAGTAGATACGATGTGGTGTAATCTGCTGTAGGTCCTCCGCTAGCCAGCAGCCTCTTCTCAGTGCCAGATACCTTATTGGAGAGATGACACTGGCAAGTCCAGTGGATGGGGCACGTCCAAAATCAGCACCTATTGATGGATGAACCACAGTCATTCTAGGTATACAGGATTTTTAGGGATAGCAAGATATGTTCACAGGAAGCTTGTGATTTATTCCTCGTAATCTCTGACCTGTAGCCAAAAGCACAGTTGTCCTACGTGGGAGTGAGCACAATGCATTCTTCATCCCATCCCTTACAGGCAAGAAAGCTAATCTTTTTTTTTTCTTTTTTTTTTTTTCCCCCCACTGCAAGTCTGATAATTCTGTAGATATTTTGAAAGAAGTGATTGTTCTCTTGATTGTTTTTTTCACTTGAGACTCTCCTACAACTTGCCTTCCTTCTTATTGTATATTCCAGTCACCTAGCAAAGACCTTTGATAACTGTAATCATGCATAATGACAGATGAAGCGTGGTTCAATAAGCAGAACACATTGTTGATAATACTCACCTTAAAGGCAGTAGTGCAAAACTGAAAATGTTGGACATTTTCTTTTAGAGCCTTAAGGTAAGAATCCGAAATGAGATTCTTCCTGTGGGTTTAGCTGTAGTTTTGCTTGTTTGTGGAAGTGTAGGAAATCACTGCTATGGAACAGTCAGGCTACAGGACTCAGTAGAGAGGAATGGCCATTTGTTGAGCAGCCCAAGAGTTAGCAACTAACACTCATAGGTGGTGCTTTTCTCCTGTAGATGTCAGAGCTTTCCAAAGGAAAAGATCCACGCTAGGGAATTTGGCTACATCTCACTCTTAGGCTGGCTGTATCTGCTAATGGTTGCTACTGACACATCATAAATTTAAGAAATCATTTCTTTTAAGCTTCTTTTTTTCACAAGCTCCTTTTAAAGATGTCCTGTCCTGAAGCGGAACTGTGAAGCTCCACTTAACTCTCACTGCAGTCATCTTCAGCTTTCCTACAGTGTGCTAGATCAGAGCTGGTGCCATAAATCATTCAAAGCTTTATGTCACTTCTGGCTTGTGAATTGCCTAATGAACCCTTGCTTTCCTGCTGATGAACCAGAGGAACAATGAAGTTGTATATTACTATTTCACTCTGAAATAATCTTGTACAGAATTACATTTCTAAAGGTTTTTGGTGTTTTTCAATCCTGCTTGCAGATTTCCTAAAAGACTTTGCAGGCTCTCCCAGGGCAGACAAAATACAAGCTGACATTCATGCATCTTGCTCCAATGTTTTTGAACAATGTATTGGAATACACTTCTGGAGAAGGGTGATGCAAGTTTCTCTTTCTTTTGAAATGACCTCATTTTGCTTCTGTTCTTCTACTTTGTGGGGGATGTGTTTTGCTTTAAACTTTTAATATTTTGCTTGTAGCAAAATGTCAGATTACAACCAATTAGGCTAACTGTTTGGAAATTACTTTCTATTATGTTCCATAAGTCATTAGTGGGCTTTTTGAGTGCCTTGGGTGTCTGTGAGGCAGAAAAAATATTCAAGAACAGATCTAGGCATCAAATAATCAAGTTATTGATGCAGCTCAGATTCCACTTCTAATAAGAAAATAATTTTTATTTATGAAGCAAGTCTCCCATTTACTTCCCTCAGGCTACTCAAGGTCTTGAGTAATTCTGTCCTTGAACAGTCTCAGAAAATACTGTAATACTTCTGAAAAAAAAAATCATTAATAAAACGACAGTCATAAAACTACAGGTAGAGATTTAACAGAGGTGGAATATGTAAGTAGAGAGAAAGAGAGGAAGAGATACTTAAAACCAGGGAAGTAGCTCTTCGATTTTGTAGAATCGTGGAATCATTACGGTTGGAAAAGACCACTAAGTTCATCATGTCCAAATGTCAACCCATTCCCACCATGCCCATTGACCATATCCTTAATGATTGGTTAACATTAGGTCTCAGCAGAAAGAGTGCTTTTGTAGAGATGCCCCACTGCACTGATTTTTCACCCAAAAGACCTTCGAGTAGAGGAAGAGCCACCTGCTGAGCTGTCCTGTTGACAAGGGGTAAACTGGTTGGAAGGTGTGATGTTAAGGAAATTGCAACTGGAAGAGAAAGAAGGTAGCAGATGCTGTCAGATAGAAGTCTCCAGAATGCCAGCCAGTGCTGGAAGAACCTGCGACTGGGCAAGATCAGGAACAAGGACTTGTTTCCATCTGGTCACCTGGGGTGGGAACCTTCCTGGAGCTGTTCAGTGGTTCTCACTGCTCCATGGAGGCTTTCAAGAAAGTGGTCGATGTGGGACTTTGAGACATGGTTAGTGGGCATGGTGGGGATGAGTTGGTGCTTGGACTTCATGATCTTGGTGGTCCTTTCCAACCTTAATGCTTCTGTGATACTGCGGGGAGACAGAAGAAGTTTCCTGAACCGTGGAAGATGGAAGGAGAGGAGTTTGCTCGAGGCTGATGAGCTAGGTGTGATTCAACCTTTGTTCCTGCAGCCCTTCCCACTCTTGCCGAGCTCCTGCAGAGCAGGTCTGAGCTCCTGTGATGTAATGTCAGCGACAGGGAACTCAAAATTTTACTTCCAGACACCCAATCCAAGCTATGATTTGGAAGTTTGACATCTCTCAGAAGCCACAAGGAGTTTGTTTTTCTTTAAAGGGAGTACTTGAGATTGAGAGTTTGTCAAGCCTGGTGTAGAACAATTTTCTAACTAGCTGGCTTTATGTAGCTCCCATCCTTCTCCTTTTCCTGTTCTGATACTTCTGTTTCTGGTTACGCTTGTTTTGATTATATGTTGTCCTCAGCACAGTATGCTCATGCTGTGGCATCTCCTTGTGTCACTGCTGCACAAAGTGAATTTCCACAGTTCACAGAAGTTCCTCAGGCTGTAGTTCGGAAAGTCGTAGCCTTACGGTGGTTCACCTGCTATAGAAGCAGCAAACTTGACTACTATTTGCCCTTAGTTTAGTTTATTGTAATAGAAGCCCTGTTCCAAGACTTGAATGGTGGTAGACTGATAATGAAACTCATCCATGCTCACTTCCTAGAGAATAATCTGAATTAAATATGTCAAAATATGTCTTCCTCTTTGTGGTTTTGTGCTGCCTGTCTTGGCTGTGTGGGGCTCTAAATGTTTCTCTTTCTCTCTTCCCAGAGGTCACACCGTGAAGGCTGTATGCGAGTCGTTCCACTTGGCCAAGGATGCTGGCTTCAAAGTGGTGGCACACATGATGCCTGATTTACCAAACATGGGGCTTGAAAGGGACACTGACCAATTTGTTGTGAGTATGGCTCAGGAGTTTCTGGTTTGTTCCATCGAACGCTTTCTCTCTTTCTTAGCTCAGCTACTAGTTATGATCGAGGCCAGAATTGTTTTTTAAGGACAAACAATTGAAAATTCATTTTTGAAGGTGGAAGGTAAGAAAGATTTGTTGAACTACTTCATCCAGAAAATTATATCCCTGCCTCATGAAAGACTGAGTCACTCAGGTCTCTGTGGAACAAAGCTCTTCCGATATTAAGTAAGGCTCTTACTTTTCTCCTAGTTGGTTTTCTTCCCTTGGCTTTAGGAGAGTACCTGTTCCAAAGTTAAAAGCGTATTATCTCCAAGGTAATTAATTGCAAAATAGGGTGTAGAGGTGTATTATATAGCAACTCTGTTCCTGGCTCGGCGCTGTTCAATGTCTGTTTCAATGATGTGGAAGAAAATTTAAAATTATCTATAGAGAGATTGAAATGAGAAATGAAAGAGCAAATGGTAAACATTGTAGGGAATTAACCACTTTATCTGATAATGTAGATTTTTTTTTTATGATCTCATTATTGCAAAGTCCAAATTCATCGTCCTGAAATAGTGCAGAAATTGCAGTCACGATGCAGGAATCACAGGTGTATTTCTGTGCAAAGTCAGACTAGGTGCTTTCTGGCACTAAAAAGCTGTCAGTGCAATGGAATATATTGCTTAGAAGTACAGGCAGGAAACAGTGGGTTTTCATGGAGTGCTGCGGAGAGATAGGTTTAGAAAGAAGCAATCCAATGTGCAGCAGTTCAGTGCAGGAAGGAAATTCTGAAACCTGTGGTGTGCACTTCTTGTAAGCGATTCTGTGCAGTATTCCTTGAGCATGTCAGTATCACAGTGTCGCAGTACTTAGGAAATACTACATTCATGTGATAGTGTGAGAGGCTGGGGCAAAGCGATCAAGTGGTGCTCACAAAACTAGGGATGTAACCAGTGACAGAGCTGAAAGTTAACTCAAAATTCCTGCCCACAGTGCAGAAGGAGATGGAGGGTAACAGTGGGCATCAAATTAGCCATGTTGTCATGTAATTGTTTGTGCTGAAGGGTATGGCAAAGTCTGACTCAGTATCTAGTGAGGTTGCAACCCTAGTTCTGGGTTCTTTAATGGATCTGTCTTCGCTGAGGTTGTATTATGCTGGGGAGAATTTATGATGGAAGAACAGCAGTACTGAGAGATTTAAAGAGCTAACCTTGGATAAGACTCAGCAAAGAGAACGCAGTAATCCCAAGTATTTGCAAGATGTAAGACTGGAGAGGGAGGAATTATTTAAAGCAGAATTACAAGCTTCCATGGAAAGTATTCTTTTATTTAATGATGATTATTCTTTGCTGCTTCTCCATGGTAAGTGGCTGAGGCTTTTTCACTGTAGAATCTGGAGTCACTCCTGCTTTAGTGTAGGAGCTTTGGGGAAGTATTTTTCCAGGAGTCTCTTTCAAAGGTATGGTTTTGTGTGATGCTGAGCTGCTCAGTGCAGCTGAAGGGCTGCCCTGCTTGTCAGGGTGGTGCCATGCTGTGTTTCATCCATTTATTAAGGGCAGTCGTTGCAGAAATAGAAGATGAAGAAGGCAAAGTCCTCAGGAAGAGAAGGCAAGAACACAGTGAAAAGGCAGGAATTTTGTGAGAAGGGATTAAAAGAAAGCTGGGAAGATCCTAGAATCATAGAATCATTAAGGTTGGGAAAGACTTCAAAGATCAAAAATCCCAACCCACCCCCGTCATGCCCATTGACCACGTAGAAGCTCATACGATTGGCCTCAGCCCATTGATCTGCCTGTCAGTGTCCCTCTATAGGGCCTTCTTGCCCTCAAGCAGATAGAGCTTAGCATAGAAAAACAAGAGGAAAAGGCAAAGTGAAGAAGGTTGACTGATTTAGAATACTTTTGCAAGAGAGATTGCAGCTTTAGGAGCTGGAAATACAGCTGTGCTGATGGTGTGCCAGCTCTGGAACATGGAGGGAAGGAATTCACGTGTTGTGACTAGGAGGGACAGCAAGGCCAAGCAAGGAATGAGACATGAAGAGAATTAAGAAATCACTGTTCTTAGAAAAGGAGGTATCAGAGAATCATAGGCTTCTCCAAGTTGGAAGGGACTTGTAAGGATCGTTGAGTTTCACTCCACACAGAACCATCCAAAAATCAGACCATGGGAAAGGGGTAGGATCAGATCAGAAGTTTGGGATGAGGGGCTGGAATTGGCTGGAGGACCAGGAAAGAAAAATGTGAAGCAATGGAAAAAGAAGTCCTGGTGATAGCTTAGGAGGGGCATTCAGGAATGCAGAGGGTGAAGGGGCGATTAGCTCAAAAACAGCCACGTTAATGAGATCGGGAATTTGAAGCGGGACTCGCAGATCAAATTAAGATTGGATGCCAGTGAGTGTAGAGGTGAGAAGCTGGAGGATGAGTAATCAGTGCGGAGGATAAAGCCCTCAAGTAGTAATGTGGATGCTGCAGAGTGAAGAGGAGAAATAGGACTTGAAGAGGCGGGCTGCTGGAGAAGGGCTGAGAGATCACAGCAACACAAAGAGTTGCAGCCGTGTTGTTTTAAAGAGAGGAAAATCTGAGGAAGGAGAGAAGAAACCCACGTGTGGGTCAGGGGAGACCTGCATAAAGAGGCAGCTGTGAGGTGGGTGCCCAGCAAGGTGATGGCTGTGTGCTTCACAAAATGAAGCTGCAGGGGATGAGAGAGGAGAGGTTGTGGATCACTGTGACACGTTTCAAGATGGAGTGGTAAAGCAGGCATGTCTTCTGTTTCCAATTCTTGGTGCTTCTCTACCCGTCTTAAATGTTTTATAACTTCCTTTTGAAAGATCTTTTGTCTTAAGAGAAAAGAACCATTTGTTTTCTTTTGTTTTTCCCCGTGCAGGCAAACATAAGAGAAGTGCCCAGCAGACTGTAGTTCTTCTGTCTGGCTGAATCTCCAGGAAAAAGTACATTCTCTATTTCCTACCCCAAAATTTTCTGTCATAGTTTTGAGTTGTTAAAAACAGCTTGTTTTTATGGAGTGCTGTATAAATGTTAGCTCCTGCTGGTAAATATTTGGACACTTCTATTGCATAAAAAAATACTGTGATAACAAAAAGAGGAACCAAATGGAGAGCATCTGTTGCGTTCTGCAAGAGTTCTGAGCTGCTCGTCAGTAGAGTGGTGCTGTGTGACAGTTTGGGATTGCTTAATCCTCTGCTTCACAAAAATCTCTATCTTGCTATGAGATACTGTAATTTTGGAGGGACAAAGACAGCTACACCTTGTCGGGGATCCCTACAGATTTCTGCTTGTGTGGTGTTTCTAACTAGGTCTAGAAATTTATTTGCTGTGATGCTGACTTCTTTTCTAGCCATGTGCTTTTCAGAGCAGGAAGAAGTAGGGCAAAAAGGAACCGAGATGACTTTAGAAGGTCTAAACACTGCCTTCATAACCAGTTGATATATTAAGGATAGAGGTTTCTCTTGGGAAGATAATAACTTGCTGATTGTGCTGACTGCATACTAAAAATACTGGGTGCTTCTTCAAATCGAACAGGCAATTATGGTGTCAGGAGTAACATTGCTTCTGTCCCTCATGACCTATTGATTTGGAAGTGTAACCTGCTGCTTGCACCCAGCAGCGAGGTCAGTTACTCTTGTGCAGGCATATCAAAGTTTTGTTTGTGTATAGCAACTGTATTCCTGGAAAGCATATTCATAATTGTTTAGAACCGTAATTTATGGATAGGAGTCAATATATTAGATCTGCCTTTTGGTGTACGTACATATTCTCTCTTTGACAGTGAGTAGCAGGTGGGTGGCTTTCTGTCTGCCTTCATTATGAAGCTTATTACATTCTTTTTTCTTTCTAACCAGAGTGCATGCGCCAGCTCTCTGTCTCAGCTATGTTGTGCTTCTCCACCCCTCCTTCCCCCCCTATCCCCTCCCCCCCCCCCCCCATTATAACTGATTCTTTTTATAGCCTCAGAGGATTTCCTTTCCACTTCAGGACTTCTCACTGCGTTCCAAGCACAGGAAGATGCTGCAGGAGGCAGCATGCTCTGCTTCTTCCCACCACCCGTGTCCTTGTGCCAGGAAGGGAGGTAGTGTGCCCACATGCGTGCACACGCAGCCACACGCACACTCCGCTGCTCACTGTTGGCAAATGCAAGCAGAACAGATAAGGCTGCTTTGCAGTGCCTCACGTAGCAGGTGGTCGGAGAAAATAATTAGAATAATAGCTAGAATAAATCAAGGGCTCAGCGGGAATAATGGAATTGTTACCAGAGCAGACACCTCATTCTGTGGAACACGATAAACACTCAGCTCTGCTCTTGTAGCACGAGAGAGATGAGGTGACTCTAGGGGTAAATGGTTGGGAGGATTCATGAATCACACTTGCCAACGGGGCTACCAAGCAGAACTTTAGGATTGAAGCAGAAACTTTAGGAGGCTGAAGAATTCCCAGTATACTGTTGCTAATTCCTTGTTCTGTATCTGCAGAGTCTCTGAGAGACAATAGTATATCCAGCAAACTGTATCTGTTGTATAATAGATACTGCTAAGGTAGTAACACTTGTTAGTGTAGGATGTGTTGCTTTGTTTGCCTTCATTTTGTCAATGACCTTTGCCAAGGCACGGTTTGCTCTTGTGGTTCCTCTTCGTGCTTTGTGAGAGATGATCGTAAGCCCATCTCAAATGACTTTAAGGGCCTGCGTGAAGGAAAAGGGCAGGGAGGAAGACCAGAAGATAGTAGAATCATGGAATTGTTAAGGTTAGAAAAGACCTCTCAGATCCCCAAGTCCAACCCCAGCCCACCCCACCGTGCCCACTGCCCACATCCCTCAGTGCCACATCCCACGGTTCTGGAACACCTCCAGGTTTGGTGACCCCACCACCTCCCTGGGCAGCTGTGCCACTGCAGCACTGCTCCTTCTGAGAAGAAATTGTTCATAACATCCAACCTGAGACGAGAAATTTCAAGAGTGAGAGATGTCACAGCAAGTCACTGGCAGAATGTTCCAGCTCTGAAGACATGCATTGCATAAAGTAAGGATGTGCTGGCCAGAAACATGATGTTGGTCCCTCCGTGCTGAGAAACTTTTCTTTTCATTGAGGAAATCCTTGAGGAAACCTTTTGGCTTCATTCTTTCCATCCAGCGTCTCATCTAAATAAAACTATGATGGTCAAAGCACAGGGAGGGCCCGTTACTGCTCAGTGCTGGGGATGAACATCAGACTGAAGGGAGTTGGTTCCATTCAGTAGAGCCATTCTTGCAGTCTTTAAATAAAATGTAGTCATTGAATTATTTTGGTCCAGTAAAAAAAAAAAAAGAAAAAAAATCATCCTTTTCTTACAGTCATGTGTCAGGCTGCATTTTTTTTTTCCTAAAGGAATTGCTAAATAAGCACTTCTCAGAAATAGACTCATTTTAGTGAAGTGCCCGATGCATCCGAGCTTCAGTAAGCAGAAGGCTGCAGCCTGATTTTGCTGTGTTGAATGTCAGGGAGAAAAGTAATGGGCAAGTAAGGCGATGGCTGTTCCTTCTCATTCTGATCTATTTAGTGTTGTAAAACTTTAAATACTGTTGTATCACCTTTAGCTGTAAATAAGGAGATGGTTTTCCTGAGGGCTTTCATTTTTATTAAGGAGCTGAAATTCATAATGAAGGTAATGTATTACAGCTCTATCAGGAGCTTTTAATAACTGTAATAAAGAAAAAAATAGGCTGCTGATATCAATTGATTTTTTTATTTTTATTTATTTATTTATTTATTTATTTACTCATTTGGGAAGACAATTATCTGTGTTTTTAAATATAGCTCTGAAATGTTTAGTGGGGTAAATGATTTTCCTTTCAATTCCCACTAAGCATCTCATTGAAGCACCACTGCTGGCAGGTAGCCAGCGTTATCTCCGAAGCTTCTTCTGTTTTTGTTGGGTGGTTGTTTTTTTTTTTCCTATGGGCACATTTGCAGAAACAGATTAGGAGATGTTTAACGATCAGCCCTTCTGAAACAGCTCCTGGAGCTTCTCCTGGAGGTTTTGCTAAATGTTAGAAGAAGAAGGCTGTTAGCTTCGGAACCAATTCCAGTTCCATGAGCGATGGCCAACACCGTGGTCATTTTTATGTTAATGGGAATCGTGGTAGTAAGGAACAGGCTATGTTTAGAAGCTGTTGTCACAGATAATTGCACTGATATTTCTGTGGATAAAATACCCAGAGAAAGGCCCAGTCTGCAGATGGTCAAATTGTGTGCACAAAGCTGCTGTCCCTCTCCAACGTCAGCGTGGAAGCAACTTCCATTTGCTCACTGGCTGTGTTTGCAGCAGTCTGGGTGCGCTGCCTCTGAAACACACCAGGTTTTGCTCTTTGGTTATGTGCAAAACAAGGAAAAAGTGAGAGGTAGAGCTGCAGCGTTCTGTGTGATGATGTGCAACTGGTCCCTTCTCTTCTGCTGGGGACCCACATGTAACATGCATGTCCCAAACTGCCAAATGCACAGGCTGAGGATTTCGGGAGCAGCTCAATCTTAACCACATCGCATTGCACTGTACACACGGTGTGCTGATATACCTTTGTATGAATGTGATAAACTGCAAGTGTATGGGGAGTAGCCACACTTCCAATGGGTCTGGGATTGCTTCCTTTGTCTTTCTGAATTAGCATTTTGTCCACACACACAATTTCCTGCAGCGTGCTGGCCGTAAAAGTTATGATAATAACCATGGCTATCTTTATCATAGCTTCCCATTCAGAAAAAGCTTCCGCTAAATACAAAGGTACAAATGAGACCCTTTTTCTACCCAAACTAAAAGGTCATTTTGGCACTTCACAGTCCCCCACCAACCGCAGGTTGCGTAGGCTCACACAGTTGCTCTATGTGCTAGAGGTGGTTTTCAAGCCAGCACGCTGCAGTTGTTTTCTGGGGCTCTTTTGCTGAGGCCCCTTGCTGCTGAAGTCAATAACGAGCATATGTCTGGGAACATAAAGCCAAATGGAAACGAATGCACAACGTGATGCATCTTGAGTAGGGAGTGCAGATTTTCCAGTCATTTAGGCAAACAGAGCATCCTTCAGTTAAATATGTATTTCAGCACAACTCGGCAGCAGCAAGCTTACCGCCAGGGTGGGTAAACCAAGAAGTCCAAGTTAAGTCCTGAAGGATTTGATATTTTTTTTTCTTTTCTCTCAAGCATACTGAGAAAACGAAATGGTTTTGCTGTGAACATAGTAACAGAGAGAATGTTTTGTAGGGCTGCGTGGGATGGGAGAGAGCACGTGGTTGTACTGATGCTTATTATGGAAAGGAGAGTTCTAGTGAAGGAGAATTAGATTGTCAAAAACACTGCAGAGTTGCTGGTCTCAATGATTTTTCGGGTAGGAGACATTCTTTAAAGTGATCTGTGTTGCAAAACTTGTGTACTCATTTAAGACAATGAAAAATGCTTTACTTCCTGTACTTAGCCCTAGGGGAAAGCTGACCCTCCCACAAACATGAAGACTGGAGTCCTGTGCTTGGTAAAAGTGAAGGTGAAACTTCACAGCAAATTGATTGAGGTATTCTCATGGGTTTCTCCAAAACTGCGTAATAAATGGAGAGTCACTTGGAGCACCTGCAAGATGGAGCAGATGGGGCTGCTCGGTGCACTGAGCACAACCTGGAGAGACTTGTCTGATGTTCACGTAGATCCTCTGCTCAGGAGTCAAAACCATGCTCCAAGGTCGTGCTGTTGATGCCCAAGGCATCTTCCAAATGTTAAATGTCTCTTTTATTATTGAGTTGTATTGCAGTGCCTGGGACTGTCGTAGATGAGGATCATGCAGAGAGCGACTGTCCAGCGGAGCGTTGGACAGGAGGCAACCTGTAGATCCAAACCAGGGATAAAAGTGGCTCTGGGAGGTACAGGATGGCAGTCGGGTTCCTTGTTCACCTGGCAGCAGCAGTTCCCTGTGCTGTGTGTAGAATTAGGGTGTTTATGATCCTGAGGTTCACAGTGTTGGTAAATAACTTACTGAACACAACAGCTCATCTGTGGACTAAATGCTCCTGTAAATTAGTTTGCCTCCACTATCATTGCGATGTTGCACTCCAAGCAGGAGTCGTTTGTTTCTGTGTTTAATGTGATAATGCTTTCTTACTGATACTGACTGTATGTCTGACTTGTGTTAGATACTGCTGGAAAAGTTCCCTTTGAAATGTCCAACCAATATGAGGTAGGATATTAGGAAACATTTCTGCTCAGGAAGAGCAGTGCTGCAGTGGCACAGCTGCCCAGGGAGGTGGTGGGGTCACCATCCATGGAGGTGCTCCAGAACCATGGGGATGTGGCACTGAGGGATGTGGGCACGGTGGGGTGGGCTGGGGTTGGACTTGGGGATCTCAGAGCTCTTTTCCAACTTGAGATTGTGTTTTTGAAGCTATCAGAGACGGGGAAGCAATAAGAGATTTCTGCACTTTGAAGAGTGAATCACAGCATCTTTTACTGTGTTTTCTCTGGACGTTGGCTGGCACACCCACTTTTTCTGATTCGGAATTCAAAGTCTATGTATGAGGTGTTACAGAACAACCTCAGGTAGGCATGGAGGTTATTCTTTTTAGTGGCAGCTAAAATGTACATTCAACTTGAGCTACTGTAATAGTTCAGAGTGAGGTATCAGGGTCCTCTGTGATGTGCTGCTGATAAAATTGTTTAATATTGCAAGCCTGCACCTGTAGGAATTCAAAGACCAGCAAAATGAACGTGCAAGAAATTTGCTACTGTACTCCAGCGTGCTTTTTTCTTCGGGTGCTAATATATACCATTCTTGAAGAAACTGGCAGACAGGAGGGCGAAGGAAGGTGTTAGTCATAGCCACAGGACTGACCTTTTGTAGCAGATACTTTGGGCGTTACGGCACTTGTTTTCTTGGCTTAGCAGTTCCCAAAAATCATATTTTACATCCGATATGGTGAAATTTGACAGCTTGAATATGTCAGGAACAGAAAAAGATTTTATTACATAGCTGTCAATAGGCAGGAAAATTATAACAATCAACTGGAAAATGGTCTTTGTTCTCTTCATTACAGAACGCTTTACAGCTGACCTCTGGAGAGCTGAAAGTTGGGATCATCAGCTTTAGAACCTTTTTGCCCCACGGCCACATCTGTAGGTTTTGACATGAGTGCAGACATCGAGCACAAGTGATGTGGTTTCATTCAGCTTTAGGCCTGCGTCCCTTTAAATCAGTTTTAGAGGGATTCATCATCGTATTTATCTGCATTTATGTACATGTCAGTGTACACGTTTGAGGGGAGGTCAATTAAAAATGCTGCCACGTGGTACTGTGTTTGCATCAGGCATCACTGACGCAGCAGGAGGGTTTGCTAATTGCAGCGTGGAGCCAAGCCCCTAAAGAGCTGTTTGATGGACACGACGTCCGTTCTCTCCGAGGATGGACAACGCTCCTCTACCTCACAGGTCTCACATTTCCTTCTCTGGAAGTATTCAAAACCTGCCTGGATGCTTTCCTGTGCAACCTGTAGGGAACCTGCTTTCGCAGAGGGTTGGACTGGGGGCATCTCCAGAGGTCCCTTCCAACCCCTGCTGTTCCGTGGTTCTATGATTTGGCACGTGTCATTTCTGCATGCCTTCTTTGTATAAACCCAAGGCAAGTTTGGAAATTCCCAAGGTTATATTAGAAAAATATTTCAATTGTATTTTAATTATATGTATTTAAGATAAGTGCCTGTTAAAGATACCGTGAAGTGTGGGTGTGCACAGTCAGCAGAACAAGCTCCAACTTGCCATAGGTGAAATACTAGAGCATTTGCTTTTCTCTTTTGTGGCAGACTGATCTGCCTTATTGGCACTGTATGTTTTGCATTGCCTTTGTATCCACGTAGACTTGGCTGATTTAGCACGGAAGGTTTGTGAGGTTATGGCATGGATGGGGCTGGAGGCACCTTTCTGTCCCTCTGGACCCCCCTAGCATCAGCAGGGCCACCCACAGCAGGGTGCCCAGCACCACAGCCAGGAGCTGTAGGAGATCCCCCAGGAGGAGTCCCCACAGCTCTCTGATCCCTGTACCAAAGCTCTGTCATCCGACCAGCGCAGCAGTGCTGCCGATGGCTCCAGGTTGTGCCCTGAGCCCAGCTCTGTAGGGATTTAAGGCCATGGTGGGATTCCTGCTCCAGGCTGAGCAGACCCAGCTCTCTCAGCTCTCCTTTCAGCAGAGCTGCTCCGGAATACCAATAACTTTCTTAGCAGCAGTGGTGGATGTTGGTGGTCTGGCAGTAGGGACTGAACTTTCCCATCAGTATCCCATTAAATCTTGTTGCTGTGTGACAGGTGACAGCAGAGAAGCAATCTGTCAGTATGGCATCTGACATGGAAGTGTGTATGGAGCAAAGGCGTGGAATTGAATTCCTCCATGCCAAAAAAATTGCACCCATTGGCACATATTGACACCTGTCAATATATATATAACATAACATATATATTATATATATATATAAAATATATAACATTTATGGAGACCAAACAGTCAGTGTGAGCACAGTCAGGCGATGATGGTATATTTCAACAGTTATGACAGTGATGTGAAGGGATGAAGCCATGTTCTGGACAGTCATGAGCAGATAGTGTCATTTTGACAAACATGGTGAAAATCTGTTAATCACTGGCAAAAAAAAAAGCAGAGCTAATGGTGGTGACTGTGTTGAAAAATAGCGTTTTGTGGATGAGAATTTGCACTATCAAATAATGTTATTTTGCTCTTTGTGTCCGTTGTAGTTTCCACAGAAATAAATAGGAGGCACTACTTTCAGAGCAGCCAATGTATATAATAGCAGCCTATTCCAGCATGCAGTAAAAAGGCACTGCTTGGTCCCTACTTCTCGGTCAGTAGGCCATTGTAAGTGTCAGTGAATGCAGATCCTATCATTACGTTTTAATTAGACCAACATTTACAAGAGAGAGGGGAAAATGCAAATCTCAAGTTAAAACGAAGCCACATTTTTGAGCCACGAGCTTCTATTAATGCATATAATTAAACTACTAAGTGATTGTTCGCTCCCTGTAGAGTTGGAAGTGTCACTCAGCGCAGTAGCTTTCAAGTGTTACCACTATTCATAGTTATAAATAATACAGCTGGTGGAGATAAGGAATGCTGTAATATGGAGAGTGGAGATAATGTTCATCTTAATGCAGACGGGCGTGAGTTTAATCATCTGCTTAATACAGGGACTACACTAAAGGAACAGTTTCAAATATGTTTATGGAATTAGCCCGAGAGGCACGTGATTTCTAGTGGGCAGTCATTAAAAAACAGGTTTTGGTGACCTTTATTTTGAACAAAACCTGACATTTTTTCTACATCGCTTAACAAAAATTGCTTCACTTATCCTATATCCTATCTCCTACTACAGTTGAACGTCTTGAGAGCAGGAAGATGAAAGGTGGCAACTGAATGTTTTGTAAGAAGGTGAAATGGAATCTCGTAAAAAAAAAAAGGAGCGTTATCTTTTTGGACCAAGGGGGAGAACTGTGGCTTTTGGGTCTTTTTAAAAAAGGAAGTGTTTCTAATTTCTCTGTGCTCGGCGCGGTACCGTCGGATTAAAACAGGAAGATGCTATCTTTTAATATTGGCTGCTATGTGCTTATGACCAGACTTGAAAATGGGACCAAACCACTGCGTGGTCTGATTATGGTTCCAAATTGTTTGACCTTTCTGTTGCCTCTGTGAACGGATACATGATGGACTGACAGGTCTGTAATTTTAAAAGCTTGCTGCAAATGCGTTTGAAAATGAAATATTTGAGCACAGGTCTTCATCTCCTTATCCCATCTCATATCCTGAGCTATTTTGGGGTTCAGGTTAGCATTACATTGACTTTACTTTTTAATGTCAACGGTGTTGGACAACAATTACAGTGTCGTGCAATTTTTGATGCTCAAAGCAACTGATGGGAGCTGAACAAAAGAATTCCATCGTGCACTTTGATACCTGTGCCTTGATGGAAAAATCAGTGGCTTCTTGGCATCTAAATGACTAACTTTACACTCATTGGGCCCTGATTACTCATAGTGGCAGGGAGTTTATGAGGTGCTGGATGAATGGATCCTACAGATGCCGTTAGCTTTAATAACAGGGAACTTTCTTCAACAAAGGTGTATGCTAGTAAAATCAATTACCGTTCTCATAAAACATGTTAGCAGCTCACTTGTATAACCTTGTAGGCTGAATGTGTGCTGATGGGTTCTTATTAAGATTCATTGTTTGCAATTCGTAGAGCAGCTGTTCCTACGAGGAAAGTACGTTTAATGGAGCTCAGGTGAAGCACAAAAACAACTGAATTCTGCTTATATTATTTGTTGTGAAAGAGTGCTTAACTTTCCTCTAACACTGCATAAATAGGGCCTTGTTACTTGGGATGTTATTTAAGGTATGAAAAAATCTACGTTTGTGCACCTCCAGGTTTAAAAGCTTTGGTTGATCTTAATTTTTATGTATTTACATTTCGTAAAACACGGTGACGATTCCTCCCATCCTGTCTTTGCACACACATTCTAAATTCAACTCTAGCATCCATCTTCATTATAGGAGAAGTGTCGAGAGTTCCTTGGCTTAGTCTTCAGCTGGAGGGGAGAAAACGTGAAGTTCAGAGAAAATGAGTTTAGTAGCTTTGAAGCTGTTTGTGTTTGCATTTGGAACATTCATGTGAGAGCGCTATGCCACATCCTCAAGCGATTGGAAAAGACTGGAAACAGACAGGGGTCCTTTCTACCCAGGTCTTCTTTAACCTCTTGCATCACAGTGCATTAGCAGATGTGGATTAAGTCACGACTGTGTGCTTGCTGGGTCTGATGGAAGCCCTCCTGTGGGCTCTAGAGGTCTTTGGACGGCGATCTCTGGAACAAATTTTGTTCAGGGGATTGAACTTGTTATGGCTGGAAGCTGTTCTGAACACTTCTGTCAGTTGAAGAGACTTTTTAAGGTGTGTAATTAAAATAAATAAATAAATAGAAATAAAGGAAAGGCTACAGTTACTAGCAAAGCTTTGAATGTGTTGGCATTTTATAGTTCCTTTGTTTCTTGGGACACTTAATCAGAACTGTTTACAGATGGGAAAAGGTGAAGTCTTTAAATGTTGGGATTTACAGAAACCTATTAAAGTTTGCCTCTGAATAAAAAAGGTTTAGGAAGGAAGGAGGCACTGCTTTGCTGTGTTTTCGAGATTATTTCAGGAGTTCAACTTGATGAATATATTGAGAAATAGTTTAAGAAATAAATATGGAATGCTGTCACTATTTTAATGACAATGTTACTGAACTACAAAGTAGCACTCACATAATGTATTGACATAAATAAGCAGTATGTAGGAAGTGGCAAAATTCAGGCTGTGATTGGAAACCTTAACTTTGACCTTGCCTTCGACTGCTGGGTGATTTTAACTTGAGCTCTGTGTTGATGCATTTGCCTTTAATCTGCAATGTAAATCAGCGGCTGTTTTAAATATTCTGACTGGTGAATCATAGATGCTTTTGCATTCAGTTCAGTGTTGTTGCAAATAATAATGCACAGCCTCACTGGAAGCTTTTTTCTTTGCTGGAGTGGCGTATTTACCTTCCCGTGGCTCATTGTGGAAGCATCATTGCCTTCTTACTGTAATGTCTTGCTCTTCTTCAGTGCTGCTTGGCCACATTATTCCTCCCATTAGAGCAGCCATTCCTTACAAGATTGTCTCATTCTTTCTGTCACGGTTGCTTTCTTTTATGCTAGAGCACCTCTAACCACCCACAGAAGTCCATCCTTTTGCATTCATAGAATTCGACAATGGCTTGGGATGGAAGGGACCTTGAAGATCATCCAAGCCCCCTCCATGGGCAGGGTTGCGACCCATGAAATCAGGCTCCAGCTCAGGCTGCTCGGATGGGCATGGATGGCCGCCTTCTCAACCGGCAGTATCCACCTGTAACCTTGAGCTGACCCGTCAGGGCCAGGGGGCCACTCTGGAGGAGTGCATTAAGCAGACGTGCTGTTGTCACCATGAGCACAGATTTTATTTCTGTATCATTCACCTCCGTTGCTCAATAGGCTGCTCTGTAAGCCCTGGCCGTTGCTAAATCAAAGGCTCTGCCCAAAATGTGTGCTGGCTCTCCCAGGTTGGGCAGGTGAGTCATCCTGGCTGGAAGCTGCAGATGGCAGGGTGGAGGGCAGCCCAGTGCCCCCAGAGCATCATCTGTGTCAGAGATGATGACAAATTCACAGGGCTGGCCAGCTGATTTGCCCGTCACCACCGGGAAATGGTGTAAGAACACGCTTACAGCAAAGAGGAGCGTTATACAGAGTGCACAAAGAGTGGTGGCAAAAGGTGCACACCAGCCTTTTAACCTCTTTGATACCCAGGCATGCTTGGAGTGAGCACCGTGGCGCTGGGGTCTGCACTCATCTGCTTCTGTCTGCCTTTGGCTCCCACCTTGGATACTTTTGGAGGAGGAAGGCAGGATTTGACAGCTCTGTAATTTTATTGCAGCAGTGTGGGTTCAACCCACGGTCCCCGTCTTGTGGATGATGCCTTGGTAGTGCCCATGTGTCTGGGCGTGTGCCAGTGGCTGAGGCTGCTGATGGTATTTGCTTCCAGAATCGGGGCTTTACGCCCATCAGCAGCAGGAAACCTTGCAAAGTCTCCAGGTTGGGCTGGGACAAGTGAATGTAATGGGGCATTGGAGCTTAGTGGCAGTCAACACCAAGGCGTGCACAGCTGAGCCATCAGCTCAGCTTAAACAACTTGAATTTCCTTTTGTTACAGTAAGAACATGCTATAGAGGGATCAAACTGTAGATTTCAAATGTGCAGTAGTCTAATCCAGTGCTTGTAGCTGCGGTTAGAAAGAGCCATGCCATCCCTTCAGGCTGCTTGATGGTTGGTTCAGAGTTCCTGGCCTGTTGTTGGAGGGTGAGTAGTGTTAGGACAATGGGGAATGGTCTTAAGCTGAGACAGGGGAGGTTTAGGTTGGATATGAGGAGGAAGTTTTTCAGCCAGAGGGCGGTGAGGCACTGGAACAGGTTGCCCAAGGAGGCTGTGGATGCCCCATCCCTGCAGGCACTCAAGGCCAGGCTGGATGTGGCTCTGGGCAGCCTGGGCTGCTGGTTGGCGACCTGCACATAGCAGGGGGTTGGGACTGGATGAGCATCGTGGGCCTTTTCAACCCAGGCCAATCTGTGATTGTTTTTTCATGTTATTATTGCCATTTTAAAGTGATTTTAATTGTTGTTAATGTGGTTTAATCTGAAAAAAAAAACCACAACACTTGCTGTGGAGTGTAAGCAAGCGTTGTTCAGTTTGCATCTTTATGCAGGAATTTGGTCATAGGCTTTAGCAGGAAATACAGTTTATCCTCCTGTTCTCTGGGATTGTTCAGAACGTCGTTGTAGAATAAATCTGTTTTTCTTCATTGCTATTCAAATGATGTGTCCCAGACACATTGATTAATCTCTAAATGTGGCCTGCTGAGATGGAAGATAAGTGCGCTCATTTCTATTGTTCTAATTCTGAGCAGAGTCTGTTACAATAAATGGAGCAGTATCTATTGAATTCATGCTGAAAGGTAGCAGCGAGGCAAAGACTTGATTCATTGCATTTTCATGTGGATTTTTTTTCTTCAAATCTGTAATATACTTCTATTTCTAAAAACGTTGGAAACTGGTAGATACTGGGAATTCATAAGTCACACACTTACAATGGTGTTCTACAGAACCTGTAATGAAATCAGTTTTGTTGGGGCACCAAAGCCCCAGGAAATCTGGCTCTGACTCACCCTTTCCTTCCACGTTTGCAGGAGTTCTTTGAGAACCCAGCTTTTCGCCCTGATGGCATGAAGCTCTACCCAACGCTGGTGATCCGTGGCACTGGGCTGTACGAGCTCTGGAAGACTGGAAGATATAAGAGCTACCCCCCAAGCACTCTTGTTGATCTCGTGGCCAGAATCCTGGCTCTGGTCCCACCGTGGACGCGCGTGTACCGTGTTCAGAGGTAATTTTCTGTGGTGGGCTTTGTGTATTGATTTACTGCACTTGGAGGGATTCTTACTTTAATTACAGCAAGATCTGAGTCAGCCTGTTAGTATTTTTCAGTCGTAATCGTTAATGCACTAAAGATTTTTAAACTGCTTCCTATCTATTCAGAATGGGAAAGGCCGTATAGAATGAGAAGCTATTTAAACTGAACTGCCTCTCTAATGCACCCATAAACTTCAAGATTTCTGGAGGCCCCATTTTCACTGCCAGTCAGACGAGCATCGGATGTGGCACACGTAGTACTCTAATGATAGTGATGGATAATTGCCTCTTGGCTGTGGGCGAAGTTTCCTATATTTATTACAGGAGCTACAAGACATTTCATTTTTTTTGGCTCTAAAGACTTCCTGTCTTCCCCCATGGGTGTTGCAGGGTTTTCATAAGTACATTACAATGGTGCTGTTGTTTCACTTCTCGAGGTGATAGGTGCTACTTGCTCTTGCACTCTGTTTTCAGTGTGGGGTCCTTCTTGGATCCTTTTTCTTCTGTTACCTCCTATGTGTCTAATTTTAGGAAGGGAGGCTATAGTGTTCTTACCTGGAAACAGTATTCTGTTGGCTTCTGTTGTATGAGCTGGAGGCAGTGCCAGTGCCTGGCTCTTTGAGAGTCAAAACCATAGAATGGTCTGAACTGGAAGGGTCCCTTAAAGGCCATCTGGTCCCACTCTCCTGTAATGAACAGGAGCACCCACAGCTCCACCAGGTGCTCAGAGCCCCATCCAGCCTGACCTTGGGTGTCTCCAGGGATGGGGCATCCACTGCTATCTGGGCAGCCAGAGGAGGAAGTTTGTAGTGTCTTGGTCTGTAATATAAATAAGCCACTGTTGATACAGCTCGGAAAAGCATTCTTTTAGGATGCCTTTTTAGAGACATAAGTATTAATGCAGACAGACTTTCATAAGACCTTATCTGAAATAATCCCCATCTTCAAGAAAATGAACTGCAGGGGCACGTCAGTTCTTTGTCTGGAGGACAGATGCAAACAGAAAATCTCTGCAAACCTATAAGAGAAGGAAGACAACACTATAAGAAATGGGAAAATTGATTTGGGCACGGAACAAAATAGGAAATAGCCCTGTATAAGGCAAGGCAAGGAGCTGGGAATTTCCTGTCAACCAAAGGAATGAGATACTGGAGCAGCTTTGCAGAGTTACCAAAGAGGAGTAGGAGAAAGTATGAATGTAGCAAAGCTTGATTGGGTTGATCAGCATGGTGGTGAATCCAGCAGTTTGTATTAACAGGGACATGGATTAAACTAGTGGCTGTAGCCAATCTCTAAAAGATGCGATACTAATGAAGAAGGCAAAACATGTCTTATAGGAAACATCTACTTGTTGTTGCCTCAGGCTTTTCACGTCAGTCACAGAAGCATTATTGAAGACCAACTTCTGTCTTTTTTCTCTCTGCATGTCTGTCTTCCTCTCCCTGGTGGATTACGGCATAGACAGAGCGTCCCATTTGTTCGTGATGCTGTTACCATAGTGTGTGTCTGAAACAAATGGCTTTGTTCTGAGAGGGCTGCAGGAGTTTGCTGCCTAGCAGATCTTCCTCTGAAGAACACAGGCCTGGAAGAGTGTCTGCTTGGCATACTGGTTTCCTTGGGCTTGACAGTGGGTCTGTTCAGTCACCAGCAGCAGCCTCCATCCAGCTGTCATCCAGCCGTCAGTTGTTATGCCCCAGCAGAATAACTGTTTCCTTGCTGACTGGCTCACGTTATCTGAAACATGTTCTCGATGATTACGGATTTGTACACCTCCAGTGCAAAGTCTAAAATCTGTTACTTTGATCTAAATTGCTTTCGGGGTCATTGTGTGGCTCTGCAGCACAGTAACAAACGAAGCCAGATTTCTGAAACGTTTGTGACCTCTTCCCAGCACTGCTTTGCTGAGGGTAGTGATAGGACAAAGGGGGATGGTTGTAAACTAAAAGAGGGGAGATTTGGATTAGTTCTCAAGGGGAAATGTTTCACTCGGAGGGCAGTGAGGTCCTGGCAGTGCTCCCCGAGAGGCTGGGGATGCTTCATCCCTGGAGGTGCTGAAGGCCAGGTTGGATGGGGCCCTGGGCAACTTGATCTAGTGATTGGCAGCCCTGCTCACAGCAGGGGTTGGAACTTGGTCATCTTTGAGGTCCCTTCCAACCCAAAGCTTCCTATGATTCTACGAAAACTGTGAAATTCCTTCTGTTTCAGGAAACCAAATGAGACGTGTAGCATACTCAGTGCTAATGGCTGGTTGGAGGAGGGTATTTCTTCATGGCTGCTTCATCACTGTTGGAAATGCTTAACGCTGTATTTGTCCTGAATGTTTGTGAAGCTGATTGGCACCTAAGTCCTCTGTGCGGAGAGGTGTGAAATGACAGCAGCAGTGCCACATCTTGAGATATTTCCTTCAGTGGATCTCGGTATTTTGTGGGGATGTTATTTTCATTGGACCTGTGGGGACATGTAGGTATGAAAAAATAAAATGCTTAACTGAGATCCTACAAGTCATGGCTTAGAGTAGTAAAAATACCCCCTTTCATTGCAGGGGAGTTGGACTAGATGACTTTTAATGATCTCTTGCAACTCAAATGGTTCTATGATTAAAAAGGGACTTTGACTCCCACTGTCTGTTCCGATCAGCTGGTCAACAAGTGTCTTAAGTGATGCAGAATATTAGACAAACAGAAGGTGAGATAGGCCTCATTGAGGCTTCTGGTGAATGGAGCACTAGCCTTAATAAGGTCAGGATGTGATCCCCCATATCCCTCAGTTTGTCTAGCATTTGAACACGTCCTGAAATTGCTGGGACAACAGTTTGGTGTCTGTTCAAAATAGGCTGTTATGTGTGTGCTAATGATGCACACAGGATATTTATTTAAATGCCCTACCCTGATTTGAATTGGTGATAGAAAACCTCTTTCTTGCTTTCTTTTTCTTAAAAAGCTTATTTTTCACATTCATATTTTAATTTGGTGTGTTCCCTAGCAGGCAGATGAGAGATGCTCCAGTTACCTTATCTTGTAATCTTTCATTTATTTACAGTAGATAATTGACTATTTCATACACCGCGCTGGATTTAGCTAAAGACTTGGTTCTAGAAGATGTCAGGGCATTTTATCTGTGTCCCTCCAGGGGAAATGCATACAGTCTGACTTCTTGGAGTCGTTCCATAATTAGAAGAAAGGCGTTTTAGTTAGATTATCATTGTAGATCTAACATGCCTTGATGAAAATGCCGTTCTCCTCTGGTGTGTCCTTTAGTCACAATGTGAAGTGCTCATTTCCTCTAATTGAACCTCTTTGAAGTATGTTGTGTTGGCTCTGTGGTTTCGTATTTACTCAAAGAAACTCACTGAATAAATGAACTGGTTAGCTAATTGTATTTTGCCTCAGCTTTTGGCACACGAGCGGAAGAGGTGAGAAATGTTTCATGTATCTCTTGCTTCATAGAAAGAATATAGCAAGAAAAAAAGGATGGGGAAGTAGGAACCCAAGACTCCTGGGCTCAGCCTTATGCTGGAGAAAATTGTATTGAAATGAGAGTGTGATGCTGCCTGGGGAGCAGTGAACTGTGGGGATGTGGCACTGAGGGACCTGGCAGTGGCATGGTGGGGGAGTGGGTTGTCGTTGGACTTGGGGATCTCAGAGGTCTTTTCCAACCTTCATGGGTGCATGATTCTGTGCTGAAATGAGAGGAGATCCCTGAAGTCTGAAGCACTTTGTTTGCATTCTTGACGGTAAAGGAAAATTTTCCTTTTCTTGCCCCCTTGCCAAGTGTCTCATGCTCTTGCAAGACTAAAGCAGCCCAAGGATGAAGCCTTTAGGACCCTTGAAGACCTTTTCATTTTATACAGCTTATGCCAAAACCAGTAATTGTTAATGATTTGAATGCAAGTCCTCAAGGAACTGAATAGATCAATTAATATGTTTTACAGAGGTCATCAGACAGCTGCTAGATGGTGATGAGTTTCAATCACTACTGAACCAAGATGGATTAAGCTAATTACATTACCAATTCCCTGAACCATCCCATTCTCTGCGTGTTTTCGTGATACTCTGTTCTTTTCTTTGTCTGTGAAAACATTCAAAAGAATAAGAGGAGGAGTACTGACCAAGAAATGTATATAAGCCACGTTTTAAGACCAACCTGCTGTACAACTTACTGAAAGTCTTTCTCATGTGTACAGCCCTTGTTTCTCAGTGGAGAATCAGAAGGATTTTGAAGTATTTAGTAGTGCAGTTGGGTGGTGTTTCATCAGGG
Source organism: Perdix hodgsoniae (assembly GCA_035772895.1). Lineage (NCBI taxonomy): Eukaryota > Metazoa > Chordata > Aves > Galliformes > Phasianidae > Perdix > Perdix hodgsoniae. The sequence continues at coordinate 4,900,704 of JAPSGF010000024.1, read as the reverse complement.
GTGCCATGGTGGAGCTTCAGGAGGAAGGGGGAGAAGAAGGGTTTGGAATTGCTGTGGAATACTGCATTAGACAGAAGGGCAGCGTGGTTGGGTTGTCCCACTAATTGTCATGCTTCTTTGTCAGCATTATTTGGTTGCATAAATCCTTCTCTTCCCAGAGGGATGATCTGACAGTGGAGACAGTGGAGAAGCCAAATCTGCTCTTCCTTTCCAGTTCCATTTTAGAACCTCCCTTGGAGAGCTCGAAGAGAGGGTCTTGCCATTTGCAGACCCACTGATTTATGTTCCCACAGGCAGGCTGTAGGTTTTCTGGCTGGACTTTGCTGCCAATCACTGATTCAACAGAACTCTCTCTTTTAAGCAGCAAGCTTCCCAATATAAACATGTTGCAATTCTGATGAACTTTCCCTTACAGTCATTGAGCTCAGAACGATGCGGTCTGCTTCCCAGTTGCTGATTTCCAGCAGAAGGCGCCATGAAGAGTGACTGACCTGGAGACCCATGCTAGGCATAGGCTGAAAGATCCTTCTTTTTTTTTTTTTTTCCCTTAGTGAAGAGCTAAAGGCAAATAATAACCTATTTCTCAGGGTTGTAAAAGCCTACTTTTGTCCTCAGTCGTTTTTACTAAGCTTTCTCCCTCCATTTTCCTCCTGCTTTCAGTTGATTTTCCCCTGTGTTATTTCTTGTTCAACCAAAGACTCGAAACAAATGTAATTCGGATAAGTTCTGTGCTCTGCTATTTGGGATCTTGGCCTAGGTGACCATAATGGTGCTTTATGGTGCAAATCTGCTAATGCAGTTGCTTGAGGTTGTTTTGTTTTCCTTTAATACACAGAGACATCCCAATGCCACTGGTGAGCTCTGGAGTGGAGCATGGGAACTTAAGGGAGCTTGCCTTGGCCAGGATGAAAGATCTTGGGACACAGGTAAGGCGTTTGTCAGTCAGTATTTGGGGAGAGCTGCTTGGTGACATCACACAAAGTAACATCACTTTGGAGAAGAAGCGATCAGAAGACACAGCAGGAGCCAGTTTTATTGCTGAATTAAAACAATCTGCCAGCGTTTTTGTTTTTCTTTTAAAAAAACCCACCTTGATGATATTTCAATAAAGCTGGACTAAAACTTGCCTATCTCTGAAGGCTCTTGGTAATAGTGTGTAATATTCTGGTTTTTTATATATTTTTTTTTGACAGGAGGAAACCTTTTAAGCTAGAGAGAAGGATTTATTTTTAATTTATGCTATTAGAATTTCTCCTTCATTTCTTTTTCCCACGCATGCACTTACTTGACTGAACAATTGGAAGAAAAGCTCTTAGTCTGAGGCCAGACAAATCTTCTGAGAGACATTTCAGCGCAAACAAATGAGACTTGATATTCCTGATATTTCTAAGGTCAAATAAAAATACGAGCAGGGGTGGGGAGAAGGAGGGGAAGAAGGAAGTGCATTTATCTTTGAAGTCAGAGGCACATAGGTGTACTCAGCCTTGATTTTTCACAGGAGGTTGCTGTGGCAGTCAGCATTCACAGTGCCCCACATTGCCTGCTCTGACACTGCTTGCTGGTTGAACCTCTCTCCAAAACCCAGTCATTAGCCACAGTTTGCAGGTCCTGTAACCTCCAGGAAAGTTATGTCCAGGCTCTGCCTTTTCTTGGGACAGCCGACTTGGTAGACAGAGCATCACACAAACCCTGTGCTCCCTCTGGCTGTTCCAAAGGGCTTTCTTTGCTTTGGTGTCCTGGTGCAGAGGCAGATCCTCATTGCAACAGTTCCATGTATCTGTGATGTGATTGAGTGCTCCCTCCTTCTGTCCCACCTTTCCTTAAAGAGGTTTTTAAGGTGTGAATGCATCCAGTGGAATGGGAAAGAGGCAAGAATGGGACGACCTATTCTGTAGTGAGAACCTGGCTTTGCTAGGAGGGAACTGAAAGCCAAATCCAGATGTGTGGCCATGTATGCTTCTGGGGATGCTGGGGATGCTGAGTGAGTTAGGTTTTGTGTAATGCCAATTGGGGCGTGGGGGATGGGATGGAGGTTTTTTGGGGGGGGGGGGGGAAACAAACAACAATAAATAAAGGAGCGGTGTGGGACAGTGCAGTAATGACAGTTTTTGCAGATGTGACCTTTAATCTTTTTTGCTTAAATACCAAGGATACTAAAAAAACAGCAGTAAAAGCTTCATCTCTTAGTAGCCCCACATAAACTTGTGCTGCTGAACCGTATGATTGGTGTTTAACGTGGACAGCTCTTTACTTCCTTTTCCATCTCACTTGGATCTTGCAGCTGCAGCGCGAAAGATCAGCAAATAAACTGCAGTGTCTTCCTTCCTGCTGGGCTTTCTTAATCTACTTAATCTCTCCTAACCTGGTGCCCTGGACATCCTCCTTAAATCATTCCTCACAATCTCTCTCCAGTAGCAGGCCAAGATTTGGCAGAGAGCTTTGTTGGCCACAAAAGCTCCCATCCCTCCTGCTGGCTTTTCACTTCTAAACCAGGCAGGGGAGACAACCTCCCTGCTGCAGCAAAGCCTTTTCGATTGAACTCTTTAGGGCTGCTAGTGAACCCTTCCTGGGTTTGGTGCTAAAACCACATCATTTCATCTGAACTTGATCAAGACCAGCTGGAGAAGCAGGAATATCTGATCTATGGCACTCAGGGCTGAGCCCAGTAGCGGAGCTGACCCATTAAGGGCTTGTCAAGCTGGCAGCCTTTGCTGTTAGAAGAACCAAATCTGTAAAAAATCGCTGCTGTGCAGATGATTATAGATTTTAATTTAGTGAGGCAGAAACACTGCAGCTGGTGGAATGAGTGAGCAGTCTGCTGCAATACAGCTTGAAATATAAGGTACTGTTGTGATTTTCTCGTGTTGGAGGAGAAAGAGATAAATACGCTTTGTCCTTTCTTCCCTGAGCTTGGAGAAAGAGAGAAGGCCAAGGCAAGGACCTTCAGGAATTAAATAGTTGTAGGCTCCCTAGCGGAGCTGAGCAGGCTGCAGCAGTTGTGGCTTATTCCATCTTTGGGATATGGCTTGATGAGTTTGTTTAAGGGACGGGGATCAGTTATGCCAACACCACAACTGGTGTCTGTGAATGCTGGAAAGGAGTCACTCATGAGCAGCTTTGCTGGAGGCACTGGGTGCAACTGGAGATACGTGAACATTGGATTGAGACACGGAGATTTAGAACATCTTCCCCGAATGCGTTGTCCTGAGGTTCCTCATGAAGAGTGGGTGTTGTTCAGCCTTACTGTGCTGTTTGTGTGGTCAGAAGTCATAAAGCAGAGAAGAGTTTGTCTGCTCTAGAATCTTGGTACTCCAGTGAATCCCAGTTTCACCATAGCCCACAATAACAACCATGCTTCTTTTCCTGCTATTTGGGAGACTTGTTTTCTGCTGACGATGGAATTCAAAAGCATTCAGAGAAGAACAAGGCATGAGATAGGGCTGTGCTTGTGCTGGGTATCCTGAATTTCTGTGGGAACTGGATGTTCACACATTGTGTTCCTGTCTCGAAGTCTGGCTTTTGGAAGCACGCAGCCAGGTGGGCCTCATCGCCGATAGAACGATTGCAGCCCATTGGCCAAGGTTGGCTTCAAGTGCTGCAGCACCTGTGGTGTGAGCAAGCATTTGAAACAGCTGCCTTGAGTAAAAGTACTTCTTGGCTAATGAGAGTTGGGTTAACCTTCACTTTGGATGTTAGGATAAACCTGCTGGGATGTGCACGCATTTTGGTCTTTGCAGTAGGACTGCTTGTACTGTCACAACTCTTCACTGACATGGGTGGCTGCCAAATTACTCAGCTTCCACTGGCTTTGCTGAGATGTACAAAAGCTTATGCAAGCTATAACCCATCTCAGAAGCACTGAGCTTAGAGGGTTTTCTCCTCTTCTGTCTGACTTCTAAAGGAAGAAAGATTTTGGTTGTCTTCGTTTTCTCTTTTATTGGTCCCAAGCATCTGTGATGCACCGTGGCAGCCAGAGTAGCATTATACTTGGGCAGGACTTCTACAGCAGTTCTTGAGTGATCATTTAAGAGCAATAATAGGCTTGCTGAAAATCGCAAAAGGATTATTTAAAGACTTTAACACCTTAGCATAAGTTTGCCAATGTTACACCTTTCAAATGTAGGGTAGAAATGAGTTATGCCAAAGCCTTTCTCTGTTCTTTTGTTTATGTTGACTTCCCCTCCATACCCTGCTAGTTGTGAATCAAAGGGTGCATTTCCTCATGATCCGTAATGGTTGCTTAGTGAAGTTATTTTTTACCAGCATGTCTTTCCTTTTAGCATTAAGACCTCTTTCCAAGGTGTATTAGGGTCTCATTGGCGAGCATTTTCATTTCAAATTCAGCTTTGTAACTACATGCTATTTCAGCTTAGTTTTGAGCCCAATGGGTGGCTGAAAATCTGTGCATTTCAGAGCCTAATGTATTTGTTCTTTGTGTTTCTTTCCCTTTCTTTTCCAAGTGTCGTGATGTAAGGACAAGAGAGGTTGGAATTCAAGAGATTCACCATAAAGTGAGACCATATCAGGTAGGTTTTGTCTCTTTTCTAGGAGCTTGCTTCAGACACAGTTTTTTTATGTGCATTTATGTGGAGGTGTTGGGACCCATTTGTTGCACATCCATTCCTGTGGTTTGCCTTTGTAGCTGGATCCAATTTTCCATTTATTTTCTCAGCATGTTTGGATGTCTTTTCTTTAAGTGCTGTCACGTGCTGTAATTTATGGGCCACCATGTTCAACAAACTGACTGTAGTCACCAGTTATTTGAGTATTTGCACTACAACTCTTTCTTTTGCATTTCACCCTTCCCTTTTCTCTCCCCGCATTTAAAAACAACAACAACAGATTTAGAATATACCAAAACCACTGTATATGCATACTGAATGGGAATGAATATTTAGCAAGATTAATTCACAGCTTTTTGTGGGAAGGCTGTGTTTATGTAGGCACACAGTGCATGTATAAATCCACTTCTGCACGTGTATGTATATATTTCTGAGTAGATCCATTTAGCATATGACACATATGCTGTGTTTTTCCTTCCTAAAATAGTCCACGAAAAGATTACTGTGCTTGTTTTATGGAAAGGAAAATATGTGCTGCTGAATTTCTAATATCCAATTTGGGAAACCAAGTCTGTGTCTCTAATTACAAGAAGGAATCTATCCTTCTGGAAGGTGGTCGGGATGTCCATGGCCATGTTTCAGACTCAAGGGGGTGAGCTTTCTAAGATCACATTGGCTTGGAATCCATAGAGTAGAACCATTCAGGTTGGAAAAGACCTCTAAGATCCCCAAGTCCAACCCCAGCCCACCCCACCGTGCCCACTGCCCACATCCCTCAGTGCCACATCCCCACGGTTCTGGAACACCTCCAGGGACGCTGACCCCACCACCTCCCTGGGCAGCTGTGCCACTGCATCACTGCTCTTTTGGAGAAGGAATTGTTCATAATATCCAACCTGTACCTCCTGTGGCCCAACTTAAGGCCGTTACCTAGATGTATGCTGTGGCCAGTAAATGCAGCATGGAAGTATATAATGATCCCTGATAAATTATCTTGTTCTTACCAACTTTTGTAAGAACTGAGGCTGTGCAGGCTCATTTGTACATAGGCCATGCAGCCTTTCTGCTGTCTTCCACTTATCTGATCTGTGGTCACTTCACAAAATACCTTCCAAAGATGCCCATTTTCAGCAGTGATCTAAATTGTACATTTCTTGAGTAGTTAGCAAATAGCTTATCACAGGGTTTTGAAAGCAACATTATGTTGAATATTCCCTTTGTTAAGCTCATCTATCCAAGTGGCAGGAGGATGTCATCATGTAGTCGCAGCAAAAATTTATCATGACAACAAGCGAGAGGAATATTCTGAAAATGGTATAATTTTTCATGAGCTATAGACTAATGACAAGGTATGATGTTTTCTTGGCTTTGTAAGTAAACAACACATCATCTTGGTAAGAGAGGCTATCATGTCAGAACAAAAATGAATTAATTGTTTCCTGTAATTAGTTGCACTTTATGCAGCTTCTTTCTGCTAAGGATCAGTAGGCTGTATGTATTTTTGTAATGGTGATGGCGTGTCTGCTTTTAAAAGTCTTTGAAAGAAAAAAATAAATCAATTTGGAGTAGATTACTTGCCCATAGCTGCTTATTTACAGAGCTGTCTCTGAGCCCCCTGTTCAATTAGTGGCATTTCTCCATAGCAGTGGAAGGTTGGAAGGTACTTGCTTGCTCTCAGCGTGGTCAAAGCAGTGCAGCTCTGTGTAATAGCCGTAAAAGTGCTCTGGTGAATTGTCACTGTAAGGAGATGTTGGACTGGCAGTTTTTGAAGGGCAAGAGGCAGTAGCACTTCCCGCTTTAACACTCATGTAGGTTGGTATCTAACAGGTAGAAGCTACTGCTTCTGCAAAGCATGGTTGTTTTGCTTGATCAAGATAATGATCTTAATGTAGTGTGAGAGCAAGGTAGATTTTAGAGCTCTTTTAGGTTGAGTGTAATCTGCACTTGGGTTTTTCCTTTATTTCTCAAGGTAAGTTTGGCAGTCTACCAATGGATGCCCCGTCCATCCCTGGAGGTGTTCAAGGCCAGGTTGGATGGGACCCTGGGCAGCCTGATCTAGTATTAAATGTGGAGGTTGGTGGCCCTGCCTGTGATGGGGGCCTTGAAGCTTCGTGATCCTTGAGGTCCCTTCCAACCCAACCATTCTGTGATTCTGTGAAAAGTCTGTGTATTGAATATGGTAGATGTCCTTATCTACCAGCCAAACTGGAGGTGACCCGGGCTGACTTTTGCCACATTTCAACCAGTATCTGTCTCAGAAGAAAAAGGCTTTGACCATCTCATGATCACTCCAACCTCTTTGAGGGGATTTTTTTTTAATGCTAGAACTCTCTATTATGCCCAGAAAAGTGGGGAATACAAAAGATTTGGTTGAGTAGGGACTTCTCTGAGCAGTTCATGTTGTCTGGTACAATGCGCGTAACACAAAGCCTGCTGGTGAAGGTTCCTATAGGCTTAGTTCACTTCTGCCTACCAGAGCCTTTTGGATGGGCCAGGGCATCTGGGCACTACTGAAGAGCAAGCAACAGAGCCACATTTTCTGTATTTTTTTTTGAGCTTGCTCTCAGGAGAAATAAAGAGTTTTCCAATCTTGCCATTTTGAACTCTCGATAGGACATTTTCTGCTTTGTTTTTGGAAACAAGCATTGAGTTGTGGTGCTTTTCCTCCCCATATGACTTGAACAGCAGAACCTGGTTCTTAAAAACCCTCATGCTCTCCCATTTCCCTGTATGTTCCCCTTTTCCTCGTGGCATTAGGTACACGCCAGCAGACCTGGATCAGCCTGTGCCAGCTGTCCTCAGCAAGCTGGAGCGTAGTTGTGCTTGCAGAGAATTTGGCATGTTGGGAGACATCTGTTTGGGCACTTACCCCATGAGCTGTACGTCAGTGTCGGAATGAGCCCTGCTTCTGTAGTCAGTACGGGATTTAATTGCCAGTTGCCTTCGCCCAGGCTTTGTCATGGAGCCGAGCAGGCAGGAGACAGGATCCCTTATGGCTTTTCTGTAAACAAATCTTTAATTCATGGGTTTCTATGTATTGAGGGATTTGTAGAAGAAATACAGACATCCTTTGCTTAAGTCTTTATGGTAGTACTGGGAAGAGCGTGGCAAGGTATGCGCAGGGATCTTGCACCTCATGAGGTTCAACAATTCCAAATGCAAGGTCTTGCACCTGGGTCGAGGCAACCCCTATTGCCACTACAAGCTGGGGAATGAAAGGATTGAGTGCAGCCCTGCTGAAAGAGACCTGGGGGTACTGGTGGATGGGAAGCTGGATGTGAGCCAGCACTGTGTCCTCACAGCCCAGAAGGCCAGCTGTATCCTGGGCTGCATCCAAAGCAGCGTGGCCAGCAGGGGCAGGGACGTGATCCTGCCCCTCTGCTCTGTGCTGTGAGGCCTCACCTGGAGTGCTGTGTTCAGATGTGCAGTCCTCAGTACAGGAGAGACATGGAGCTGTTGGAGTGCGTCCAGAGGAGGGCCACAACAATGATCCCAGGGATGGAACAGCTCTCGTATGAAGACAGGTTGAGAGAGCTGGGGCTGTGCAGCATGGAGAAGAGAAGGCTGTGAGGTGACCTGAGAGCAGCCTGTCAGTGTCTAAAGCAAAACTACAGGAATGGAGGGGACAGACTCTTTAACAGGGTCTGTGGTGACAGAACAAGAAATGAGGAAAAAGTATTTTACAGTGAGGGTGGTGAGGCACTGGAACAGGTTGCCCAG
>JAPSGF010000024.1:4872601-4892412 GCA_035772895.1 Perdix hodgsoniae | reverse complement strand
CTGGGCAACCTGATCTAACTGTGGTATCCCTGTTCATCGCAGGGGAGTTGGACTGGATGGCCTTCAGAGGTCCCTTCCAACTCTAAGGATTCTGTGATCAATTCTGCTGCACCATCAGGGAGTAACTGTTGGATACACCAGTGTCACATTTGTGCACGGGACATCTGCTGGTATTGGCCATTCACATTCCTAAAATTAGAGGAGTGTCTCAAAGTGATGGTGGCATTGTGACGTGATGGTTGTAGTTTTGCTCATGGGTTGGTTTGTTGAAGCAAACGCTCTGATCGTTCCCTGCTTAGAAGGCATTGGGAAGCACAAAACCCTGATGCCTTTCAGATAAATTTAGAAAGCACCTTCCATGAGCACACCTACTGTACACCATACATTAATGGGTGCTTAGTTCTAGGGGTGAGACTAGAACTGAAAACCCCCAAACATGTACTGTGGGGTCATCAGGTCCTCAATACTGCAGGGCAGATGGGGGCTGCTACTGCTCATCTGATGGGCAATGTGGGAAAGGATGTTGGTCTGCTTAGCAGCTGGGTGTTGCAGGTGGGCAAGGGAGCCCCTGCAGCAAGGATGGGTATGTATTCCAGCTCTAGCAGCTCAAGTCAGAGCGCGAATAGAGTGACTCATCATGTCACCACAGATGTGCCTTTATTATCATCAGCGACAGGATACATCAAATTAACTGAGTGAAAACTCTACTACAAAGAAATGCAACTACCATTGTGTGAGATTGGATCAGGTCTCACGTTGCTGTAAGTCTGAACCTTTGTAGTTTCTTGGATCCTGGGGCTGCTCCTTAGTGACGGAAGGTCACAACTGTCTGAAAAAGAAGTTTTTTTCCTTCTTTCTGCTCCCTTCTCCATCACTTATTTGTTATAGCTTCTAGGTGCTCTGCAGAACTAATTTCTTCTACCCAAGCATGATCTATAGTGTATTCTCCACAGTCAGTCAGCTCTCACCTTACTTTTCCCTTCCACTTGTTGTGATCTTCAGAACTGCCTTTATCTAGATAACTGTCAAAACTGGTCAGCTCTCAGGGTACCTGTTGGGTAGGTTTGGTGTCTCCAGTGCCATCTGAAGGAATGGAAAAAAAACACTTCCTACAGATTCTATAGAAAGTACATGTGTAATTTATGATGTGTTGCAAGGCTTTCTGGAACTCAGTAGGTGCTCAACACCACTTCAGATCCACTCGTGTTGCAGTTTGCACTTGTAGTTATATCCAGTGCGTTTGCTGGAAGGAACCAGTTGATATTTGGCAAAGTTGGCTGCTTCATAGACACCTCAAGTCTTTTCTTTTGCAAAGCAGCAAAGACATGGCCCTAAATGCAGGTTTGATGAAGGCAAATGCAACACTACTCACTCTACATCATCTAATTTGTCTTTAGAACGGAAATTCAGTTATAGCAATCCTTTGGTTCCTGGAAAGAGTTGCAAAAGCTCAAGTATCTTAAAAAACCTGGTGTTAGATTGCTGACCTACCAACAGATAGCCATGTGGGTTACCAGCCTTTCTGGAAAGCATGCAAATAGGCAATGAAGACGAGTTCAGTCCCACTGATAAATAATTTCTGTTAAAGTAGCCCATGTCTTTAATATGACTACAGGAATATCAGTTCTTACCCAGTATTGCTAAAATCCATCTAGAATTAAATTGGCTTATAAGAAAGCACTTCATGTTTTCTCTGAATCATAATAATAAAATTGGTTTTTGTCTTTTCAACGTGTTGCTTGAGTATTTTAACGGGTTTTTCTTTTCATATTCTTCATTACTTCTTCTTTTTGACCAGATTGAATTAATTAGAAGAGATTATGTGGCAAATGGTGGCTGGGAGACCTTCCTGTCCTATGAAGACCCAGAGCAGGACATTCTCATTGGCCTCCTACGACTGCGAAAGTGTTCAGAAGAGTCCTTCAGACCTGAGCTAAAGGGGGGTGTTTCCATTGTGAGGGAGCTGCACGTGTATGGGAGTGTGGTCCCAGTGAGCAGCCGGGATCCTTCCAAATTTCAGCACCAGGTACCTCAAACCATCTTTATTTTTCATCTGTACGCTCTGCTCCTTCCACTCCTTCCAGTATAAGTGGGGAAGGACCTTCATTCATTGTTTGGATTATAGTCTGCTTCTCCATCTCCAAGCAGTTGGAAGAGAAGGTTATCAGGAGTAGTTAACCTAAATTCACCGTGGGGAAGTTGTGCTTGATCAGCCTAGTAGCTCTCTATGATGTCACCACTGACTGGATAGATGGGAGGAGAGCAATGGATGTTGTGTATCTTGACTTCAGCAAGGTGTTTGACGCTCTCGTAACATCCTTGTTATGAAACTTACAGAATGTGGGATACATGAGAGGATGATGAGGTGGATTGAGAACTGGCTGACTGACCAAGCTCAGAGAGTTGTCGTCAGCAGTGTGGAGTCTGGTTAGAGGCTGTAGCTAGTGGGGTTCCACAGGGGTCCGTGCTAGTCCTGGTCTTGTTCAGCATCTTCACTGATGACCTGGGTGAACGGATAGAGTCCACCGTCAGCAAGTTTGCTGATGATACAAAGCTGGGAGGATTGGCTGACACACCTGAAGGCTGTGCTGCCATTCAACAAGACCTGAACAGACTGGGGAGTTGAGCAGGGAGGAGCCTTGTGAAGTTTAACAAGAGCAAGTATAGAGTCTTGCACCTGTGGAGGAATAACCACATGCACCAGTACAGGTTGGGGGATGACCTGCTGGGGAGGAGCTCTACAGAGAATGACTTGGGGTCCTGGTGGACTACTGTTTGCCATGAGCCAGTGGTGTGCCCTCGTGGCCAAGAAGGCCAATGGGATCCTGGGGTGCATTAAAAAAAGAGCGTGGCCAGCAGAGCAAGGAAGGTGATCCTCTTCCTCTATTCTGCCCTGGGGATGCCACGTCTGGACTACTGCATCCAGTTCTGAGCTCCCCTGTTGAGAAAAGACAGGGATCTCCTAGAAGGAGTCCAGCAGAGGGCCACAAAGATAATGAAGGACCTGGAGCACCTCCATATGAGGAAAGGCTGAGTAACCTGGGTCTGTTCAGCCTGGGGAAAAGAAGACTGAGAGGGGGATCTGATCAGTAAAGGGAGGTGGGAGGCAAATGGATGAGGCCAGGCTCTTCTTGGTGGTGTGTAGCAATAGAACAAGGAGCAATGGCCTGAAACTCGTACAGAGGAAGTTCTGTACAAACAGGTGGAAGAATTTCTTTACAGTAAGGGTGATGCAGCACTGGCACAGGCTGCCCAGAGAGGTAGTGGAGTCTCCTTTGGAGTTTTTGAAGACTTGTCTGGACACTGATCTGTGTGACTTGTTGTAGGGAACTGCTTTAGCAGGGGATTGGACCCGATGATCTCTTGAGGTCCCTTCCAACCCCTGCAGTGCTGTGATTCTGTAATAAAAATGCAATTGGATTTGAGCCCCCTTCTTGCATATCACGTGCCAAAATCCTGCTGCTTCTGAGGTTTTGCTGCTGTGAGAGTGTTTAGGCAGTTGCTACTGCTCTGACAAACAACAACAAAAAAGCATGGCTGAAAACTACCTTATTCATGTCTGTACAGTGCGAGAGCCCATCTGTGCTGGTGCTCATTTGGCTTTAAAGTGCTAAGCGTCTCTGTTTCTGAAGTGTGTTTCCTTTGATATCCTGTACTGTACATCAGACTTCACTGCAAAAGTAAAAGAAAGGGGACATGTCCACTGTGTGGGTGTATTTCCTTCTGAAGTGGATCTTGTTCAGTAGAGAAATTTCACTTCTGAAGCCTGAAGTAGTTGCAGATGGGAAGGTGAGCGGTTTTGAGGCCTACCTAGTTTTCTTTCAAGGAACCATTTATTGAACAAAAGAACATCTATAATCCCTATTACCAAAACAGAAGAAATTCAGCTTTGGTTCTGAGATGTCTCCTGGTGCAGGGGGTTTGGGGAGGCTTTTGAGTAAAGCCTGTTAGCTATGCCCGATGGTTTATTTTTGCTTCAGAGCCACTTGTGAGGCCATTTCATCTGTATCTTAAAAGCATGTGAAGAATGGACTGGAAAGCTGTGTTTCTAATTCCTCGCAGCGAGACGTATGAAAATTGCATATTATGCCTCTGCAGAGTATAACATGCTGTGGCTTGCAGTGAGCAAAAATGGGAATTACATTTTGCCCTGGTAGATGTTGAACCTTTCAAGTGAGCTTTTAAAAAAGCAATCAGTTTGTCCTCTGTGCCAGAACTGCTCAAGGCTGATGTTTTAAATTAACTTCCTTGTATTTATTAATCATTCCCTGAGTATATGTGCATTAAGATGCAGTTTGGCTAGACGCTGATGACGTTTAGCCGTGAGGCAGAGACTGTTTAAAAACAATAATTAATAAGGGAATAGTGAAGGCATCTACTGTAAAATGGCTAACATTTCAGAATTTTGGAAGGGAAAAGTGGCCATCCACAGTATTAGAGAATAATTTAAAAAGAAGTTGCCAGCTACAAGCATTAAAATAGGCTGGAAGCTGGAATGTCACAGTATATGATGCACTGATGTTCATTTGCAATATCAGTTGTCGAGACATAAAGCAGGAAGAGTTCTTTGCAGTTGTGGGGACAATTTCTGATTAGAACAGCACTTCAGAAGGTTTCAGTGTATTACTTAAAAATGCCTGTAAGTGTTAAGTGTTTTTAGAATTAAATCGCATCCGCTTCAGTTTCAGCGCAGCCCGAGTCTGTACATTTTGTCAGGAAAACAGATGAACAAAGAGCCAAGTGTAATCCCTGCATCCTAATGTTAGAAGTGAATTAATCCAATCAATTATCCCCAGATATATAGGACAACTAAGTTAAGTTAAATAGAGTGGAAAGGCTATTCCCTTGTTTCGAAGCGTTATTTTGATGGCAGTAGTGCTCATGCTGTGCAAGATTTCCAAATGTAAATAGAGGCATGGATCTGATCCAGAATATTAACGTGGTCTTCTGCAATTCCTTTTGCTTTGGCATCTTCCATTCTATGAGCTGAGCCTCGTGGCTGTGCCCTCGGCTCCGGAGAGCGGTGTGGGTCTGCTGTAGGCTCGTGGACACTTGGTGCAGGTTTTGAGGATGGCCCTGGGTGGGTCCTGTAGGGTAACTGCTCCCGGAGGGTGGTGAAAATAACAACCGTGAGGCAAGAGGGCAGTGGTTGTACCAAAAAGCCAATGGTGTATCAGAAATGTCAGTGGTTGTATCAGAAAGTCAATGGTTGTATTGGAAAGACCAATGGTTATGTCGGAAGGGTCAATGATTAGATCAGAAAAACCAATGGTTATATTGGAAATGTCAGTGGTTATATTGGAAAGGCCAGTGGTTATAATGAAAGGCCACTGGTTGTATCGGAAAAGCCAACAGCAGCTCTCTGGCTCTGCCACGAGGTGCCATGTTGTGGCCACATCCATTGCAACTGATGTCAGACTTGCAATTCATGAGCGTGTGCAACTGCATCCAGTGTCTGTGCTCTGGATTTGTTTAATTCCCAAATATAAACCTGGGTAAAGCAAGACATCCATCAGAAGGGGTGATGGCGTGATTGTTGTTCAGTAACTTGAGCAGGACAGACCTGCTCAGTGCCAACTTGACTGTCACAGGGTTTGACTTCATTCTGTTCCTGCCCCTGAGAAGCTGTCAGGCAATGGAGCTGCCTGTGAATAATTTCACAATTAATAAAAAAACACGAAACCCATCCCAGCGGTGAGAAAGCTGCACTGTGAAGTTCAACATTAGCACATCTCTGTACATCTCTGCTCTTCTTCCACTAAGATTTTGGTCATTCCTGTACCTGTACGTAAGAAGTCTCCTGGAAGTGTTCTGATGCTTACAGTCTGACCTTGCTTATGCTTTCTGTTTTTACAGAACTTATATTCTTGTTATTTCTTCTGCTACAGGGATTTGGCATGCTACTCATGGAGGAGGCAGAAAGAATAGCCAAGGAGGAGCACGGGTCATGGAAAATTGCTGTAATTTCAGGTATCCTTACTTTATCCCCCCCCCCCTTTTTTTTTCTCTCTTAATCTGAAAACAAATCCGCTACAGCTAATGCCAACTGCTGTGACCATTGAAATGAGCATCAGCTTAGTAACTGAGTTGAATTCCAGCCTGGCTCCATCCAAAACAATGCTGCCATGGTGAGCAGTGTGCCAAAGGATGCTGCAGGGAGCCATCCTGCTCTGGCTGCCAAGGAGCCGTGGCCATGGGTGCCTTCCTGCTCCCAAGGCTGCTATTTCTGAGCTCACTGCTTTGGCCTCGTCACAGGTTGTTATTGCTGAGGGCTCACTTTCCAGAGCTTGTGAGGATAGAAAATTGCCGGCCTCCATTTTAGAGCCTTTCTGCAAGTGCCATCATTAGGGTGGACAGATGTGCTTTTAGGATACATTAAGCATTATCATGGAGAAGCAAGCTGTATAAGAAAGAGCTGCAGCCTTTTCTTCTGTTTCATTTGCAAGGCGCTGTGACTGAGGAAAGCAGCAGCAGCTCATGGTGTGTGTCTGTGTGAAGTCAAGGTCAGGACTGCCTTTGTGCATGAATTTATTCTTATATTAGTGGTTACTGTGGCTATACAGGCATATAGGTAACAGAGAAGGTTGGCCAAGTGGGTGCTAAGGAACTTGGCCAAAAGAGCTTTAATACAGGTCTTATACAAAAATATAATCCTCTCCCACCCCACCAAAATAAACCACCGAAAAGCAGAAAACCACCAGTTTGATCCAAGCTGCTGAGTGCTGAATGAAGAGCCTGTGTGTCTGCAGTGAGGCCATAACCTGATGCTTAGCGTGGAGATGCAGCCCCGAGGGACCTGGTTAGTGGGTAGTATTGTTGTTGGGACAGCAGGTGGACTTGATGATCTCAGAGCTCCCTTCCAACCTTGATGATTCCATGATTCTGCAGTTCTGTGAGCTTGCACGGTGATGATGGGTTGGCAGTTGGACTTGATGGCGTTAGAGCTCTCTTCCAACTTTAATGACTCTGCATTCTCTGGATTCCTTGCTCTTATGACGTGAGGCAATCGCATTTCTCTATTTGCTGCTGCAGATGAGTCAATTTGAATCTCGTGTGGTTGAGAAATGCCCATACCTGATATTTCCTCAGTAAAACAGAGAAAGTGGAAACGTTTTCTTTTGCACTAACAACATCCTGACTCGGGATGTGTGGGGGAAGGCGTGGTGTAATCCCTCTGTGGTAAAGGACATTTCGACAAGAGCAGAAAATGTACAGCAATTACTGAAAAGAAAAAGAGATCTGTTAAAGCATTCGTGTTACTAATTTGACCTGCAGCTTAGCAAACTGATACACAGAATGTTTTCTTTGCGTTGAAATGCAGTGCCAGAAGTCTGCCTTGGTTGCATGTAGTTTGTGTCATCGCAGGGAGATCTCAGCTGTGATTTTTATCTTCATTTTCCCCCAGACTGTAAAGTACAATATGGTACAGTTTGTCTTTATAACAGAATACTGCAGCATCTGCAAAGAGCAGTTTTCCAGCTGTTTCCTTGGAGATGTTATCTCTTCAATTTCAACTCTCCTCTAAGTTTTATCTGAAATACAAATGCAGCCAGAAGTTCTTTCTCCATTGGAGGATGAACTTGCTTTTGCTACTTCTGCTTTCAAAATTCATTTTTAACCTGGGGAACCCATTGCAGCATCTCCAACATACTGCAAAATTTTCACTGCCATTTGGAGAGAAACGCATAAGAGAAATCTACTTCAAAGATATCTCACATAGGGCCCTTTCTCTCATTTTTGTACTGCGTATTTTATTAATGCTTTGTTGCAGTGCTTTCTTTAATGGTGTCCTTTCTTCAGCAGCGTTTTTCCAGTGTGGCATTTAATGGCTACATCAATACTAGTTAATTAAATAGTGCCAGAACACTGAGTGTGCGGAATGTGGGAAATGGGTATGTCAGGGGGCTCCAGGAGTCATAGAACTCCAGAGTGGTTTGAGTTGGAAGGGGCCTTTATAGGCCATCTGCTCCCACTGCCTGCACTGAACAGGGACACCCACAACTCCATCAGTGCTCACAGCCCATCCAGCCTGAGCTTGGCTGCCTGCAGGGATGGGGCACCCACCTCATCTCTGTGCAACCTGTGCCAGTGCCTCACCGCCCTTATTGTAAACAACTTCTTTATATCCAATCTAAATCTCCCCTCTTTGAGTGTGAAGCCATTTCACCTTGGAAATGCACTTAATTCCAACAGATTAAGATAACTTTGAAAGAAAACATTTTCGTACAACATCCAAAAGTAAGTCAAAAACAGGAAAGGAAGGAAAGAAGAAAGCCCTAGGCCTGTATAGGAAAGAAGGAAAAATGAAATGCCTTTACAGGGAAAGAAGAAATGCCTATAAAAGAAAGAAGAAAGCCCTATAATGTGCATTCAGTCAGGCTGCAGCAGAAGCGTTGCCATTCTGCCCAGGCGGCTTGCAGCCCTTCTGACAGAGGCAGCAGTCACATTCCTGCCCCCTGCACTGTGTCCATCAGGTCCTCACTGCTTCCAGACCTCTCTCCTCCACAGCAGCACATGTGAGCTGCCGGAGCTCATTTTCTTTTGTCCGGATGCCCTGGGGACTCCAGGCTGCTTTCTTCCCACGTGTAACCCGGTCAGTACTCTTAATGAGACGTGATGTCACGTCCCCACAAGTGTGGATGTCCTTTTGCTCAGGCAGGTGCTGTGTCTTTTACTTTGCCACATCTTGCTCTGAGGAGGGCTGAGATTCCTCCCCCTGCTGCACATTTTCATCTTCTCTATCAGGCACTGCTATCAAATCACTGATACAAACCTGCAGCTGAGAGACAAGTGAGTAATTTACAATTGCCTCCTGATTAAGATCAGTGGGACCGTGATAATCCGTTTGGGGTGACTGATCCCAGCGTCTTTCTCCTGAGCCAGGCACCCACAATCATAAGGCTGTGAATGGAATTGAAACCAATCCCACCCGTTTTCTGCAGTCCCCACAAGAGATGAGATGGTTCGTGGTTGTCGGTGACTCATCCCCCAGTCTGTTGGTGCTGCTCGAGCATACTGTCTCATGCATTTAAGGAAACTGCTACTCCTGCCTTTGCCTTTTGCAGTTACAGATAATAACAGAGGTTAGGAACTTTCTAAAAGTAAATCTGATGCATCATACCGGTGTTAAATTCACCTACAAGGAAAAACATGAACCGAGCTGGCGTATAAATCAGAGGGAAAGTTCTAGGGCACATTTGATGGTACTCTAAAGTATCTTAATTTGCTCGTGTAAATAGCCCTCTGGTCTCCCTGGATGTAATAAATCACTCAAGTAATCAGCATCCTATACTTCATCTTGGATGTTGATTCGTGGGCTGCCTCGGAGCTTGCCGACTGGCAGGGTGTGCTCTGGGGGCCATAGGATGGAGCTCTGAAGCACTGCAGGAGGATGGATGGGGTTCAGCAGGGCTGTGCTGCCATTGCGGGACGGTTATTGTTAGAAATGCCAATCTCACTGGATGTTAATAAGAGAAGAAGTGGCCTGAGATAAGTGGGAACATGGGAATGGTAATGAATTGGCTCTGTGATGGCTGCGTGCCTTAGATGGGTAGCCTTAGAAAAAAATTAATTAGATGAGTTTGGGAGAAGCCAAGGATAAACCCATGCTGCTGGATTGGTGCTATGGAATAGCTGCCCTGTAGTTCTTAATGAACTTCAGTTTAGAAGGTTTAGTAATATAAGAACTTTGAAAGTAAACCTGGTAGTGTCTTAACTGGGATTTCAGTGTAGGCATGAACAGGAGTATTGTTCATAGTATCATACCATAGAATGGCCTGGGTTGCAAAGGCCCACAGTGCTCATCCAGTTCCAACCCCCTGCTGTGTGCAGGTCGCCAACCAGCAGCCCAGGCTGCCCAGAGCCACATCCAGCCTGGCCTTGAATGCCTGCAGGGATGGGGCATCCACAGCCTCCTTGGGCAACCTGTTCCAGTGAACACTATTGTCCTTAAGCAAGGGCACGGCTGCAAACCCCAGCATTTTGTGGTTTGGCAGGGAGCTTTTCTGCTTTTATATACACGTACAGACACATGAAATATCAAAAACCTTTGTTTGTAGTCTGCATTGAAATCACATGGCCTAACCTGCATAGTACGGAGCAGAGACTTTCACCTTTCTTTCATCAGGTGTCCCAGCTGAACATATTTTGGAAAATGGAAGCCTGTCTTTGTTTAATAAGGCTCTGTACATACGGATGGTCCACAATCTCTAGGCAGTAATCACAGAATCATTCAGGTTGGAAAAGACCTCTTAAGTTTTCCCAGTCCAACCCCAACCCATCCCACCTCTGCCCGCATCCCCACAGTTCTGCAACACCTCCAGGGATGGTGACCCCACCACCTCCCTGTTCCAGTCCCATCCAGTTGAATGGATGGGGATACCTCCCTTATGTACTCCCTTTCCTGAACACCCCTTTCCCCATTCTCAACCCAAACGATTCCCCAGCCTACAGAACCCCAATAACAACGATCACAAAGACAATAATATCAATGGAACACGCACGGTGAGTTTGGGTTCGTCAGGATGTATTTAGAAATCAGACTCATGAAGAAATGGAGGTGGCTTCCACACGAGAGACTTGTAACGCACAGCGGTATAAATAGACCTGAATCAGAACTGTGAGCAAGAGCAGTTTTTAAGGATTTAAAAGGAAATAGTTTTCTTTCATGGGAATCTTCCTCTCTGACCAGCAGTGTTCCCGCACCGCCCACCGATGCTAATCCTCCTTTTCAAGGCTGCAAGAGGTGAAGGGATTAAAGCTTGTTTTCAGTGAAAGCTTTGAGTGTAGATTTCCTCAAGTTGTGGGTTTCGTGGTTACAACCCGAATTTGACGTGGGCTCACCGTCCAGCTCTCCAACTGCTGCTTTAGGCGAGCACTGCGTGTGCCTTAAGGCAGGCTTACCTGCAGCACACAGTGCTCACTGCTGGAGGCTGATGGGGGAATGAGGCCATCCTGCCTGGGGTACCAGCAGAGCAGGGTGAGGACTTCTCCCTTTGTCAAGAGCTGAGTGCTCATGAGAGTTAGCAGATTTTCTTTCTCAATTACATACAAACAAATGCCATCATTGCCTGCACTCCTTCGGAGTACATTTGCTTGCGCTCCTAGGAACAAATTTCAGTGCTTCCCAGCGGACTCCTACCAGAGTATTTTATTCTCCCTGCTGTTCTTGGAATAAGCAGGTTCAGCTGAACCTGTCTTCTCGTAATGCATCTCTTTGCTCTTAGAGGTGTTTAATCTACAGGCAGAAAGGGAAAAAGACGCAGCAGGGTTTAAGCGGGTTGCCGTCGCGTATTGCGGCAGTGCCTAAAAAGCATGCAAGGTTACTTCCAAACAAAGGAAAATCTGAGGTCCCTGGCGTTGGGAACCCAAGAGCCATGGCAGGCAGTGAACCGGGGAATGATGCACGGAGCAAGCTGGGCTCTACAGCAGCTGCCTCACAGAGCGTCTCGTTAAATATCACTTCATTTGAAGAGGGCCGGTGGGAACAGCACATTTAATTGACTATGGAATCAATGAGTGCTTTTGTAAGGGAAGATGAGCATTTGCAAGGCAGGAAGGGCACTTTGGGTTCTGGTACCACGGAGAGAAATGATGGTACCGATGTGATGGGGAATGAGAGAAGTCATTGCTTTGGGTGCTGGTGGTGCGGTGTGGTGTCTGAGCGTTTGACCAAGCAAACCAGAATCCAATCTTTGCAATGACGGGGCAGAGCTGCTCTCCCTGTTCCTTCGTGCCCCCCACCACCTAAATCAAAGAGCAAAGTAAAAAAAAAAAAAGCCAGTGGCTTGTTTATCATGAAGTCGTTGCTCATTTAAGGTAATTTTCTGCATGAGTGGTGCCTTTCTACTCTTCTGATGTGAGTAGTGTATTAGTATGCAGGCTTGGGTAGCTGAATGGTAGACCCTGGAGGCATCACTCCATTATTCAGAACTCTGGGGAGGTCTGATCTGAAATGTCTGTTTTTCCATTTTCCAGTATTTGTAATTGCATGTGTGTTTTCTTTGCCTTTTGTTGTTGGTGGTTTTTTTTCTTGTTGTTGTTGTTTTGTCAGTGTTAGTTTTTTATTTTCTTTTTCCTTCTAGTTGTACCTGCTTTGAATTTACATCTTTTTCCCCTCTAAAAAAGTCCCCCCCCAGAAAAACTATACTAAAACACATGTAAACATATTGCTTCTCTGATGTCCACAAGTCCTTTAGGCACTTTAGGTTGGAAACATCCAAACGTGGTGCTTGAGCCCAGTGGCTGGGCCAGGGAGCTCACTGTGCTTGTTGTCACTTCTCCCTTTCTGGCAGCAGTCAGTGCTTGAGCTCTGAGTTTGGTGCTTGAGTTCTGCAGTCAGCATTTCCTCTCCTGTTGGAAGGATGCTGCTCTTCCAATCCCTTCTGCTCCTGTTCCAGCATCCGAGTGGCAGGTGGGATCGGGGTAAGTTCAGTGTGGAGGCTCTAGCTCTGCACTCTGCAGGTCTCAGCACTTCCCTTTGGGAGTCAGTGAAGAGCAGTTGCATGCAGTGAATCAACTGTTTTTTTTCGGTCAGAAGACGGGGGATGATTTAGAACAAACAAGCAAGCTGAGCCCATGTTACCCGTGTTCCTCCCAGCCCGCAGCGTTAAGCACCGCACAGCCCTTGTACCTGTTGTTCCTCTGTCCCATTTGCAAAACGTGTGCTCCAGATTGTGGCTTTGCAGTGGGCCACATCAGTGTCATTTCTGACACTGCAGTACTGGATGTCTGGGGAAGGGAAGAAATAGCAGGTAGGGATATGACATCTTCTTGCCCTCCAGCCATTTGCTGCCGAAGGACTGGAGTTGCAGAGAGTGCCTTTGTATTTGATAGCCCCGGGGACTTGCTGCCTTGCCAGTCTGTCTGCCTGCTGCAGCTGATAAACTTCTCTCCCCATCCCTTTCCATGCTTTGTCCCTTTCTGTGAGCTCTCTGGCGTTGGTTGGAACGCCTCGTGTTGTATCTTGATCTTGGAGGAGGTCATCCTTCAGACTAAGTCAGGGTGGACGAAGGACAGCCCTCTTTGTAGGTTTTCCTAGTGTCTCCTTGAGCATTTCTGTTAGCATAATTTGGGCTTTGCTGCTTGCATTCCATAAGTAGCCCCGTGGATCCCTAGTCCTGTAAGCAGTTGTATGGGATGTGCACACCAGTGACCAAGATAAGACGTGAGTTAGTGGGCATGGTGGGGATGGGTTGGGGTTGGACTTGGTGATCTCAGAGGTCTTTAACAACTTTAATCATTCTGTGGTTCTGCGATAGTGTGACTGGAGTTTCTACACTGCAGTGCTTTGGTTTCAGGAGGATTTCATGTTTAGAGAATTACACCATTTCTTTAGCACAGCACCAGCCATGAGCTCATGGAAAGCAGTGTGTAACAAATGCTGAAATACCAGAAGTCCCAAGGGGCAAACATGGAGGGGGTCAAGGCCAGGTTGGATGGGGCCCTGGACAGCATGCTGTAGTGCCTACGGCTGGGGTTGGAACTGGGTGATCTTTGAGGTCCCTTCTGACTGAAGCCATGCTATGAGTCCTCCCCCTCCTAAACAATAGAAGCGTACAGCTCTTGTCTCAATGTGCTTGAACAAATTCATCCATTACAGGTCCTTCGTTTTCCCTTTAAGCACCAACATGATGACTCTGTTGTCACACTCTCATTTTGGAGGCTGCCTTTTACAGTAACGATGACCAAAGAGATTGAAGCTGGTGCTTTACAACTACTTGAAACATCTGAACAATAAAATTTCAAGAGCGGTACTCTTCTCTTTACAATACTGTAGTTACGCATCGTGCTGCAAAACAGGCAGCAGAAATGTTTCCCCACTTCCTTTTAAAAGGAAAAGAGACAGCCGTGTGTTACAGGCTGCACGGGCAGCCTGGCTTTGTGCCACGCTTCTCCAGGCTCTGGGCTGTTGAGCTTTGCCATCTCGCCAAGCCTTTCATCACACACTCCTCTTTGTGAGAAGGGTCGGGGCAGTGCCAAACCCACATCCTGCCCTGGCACCGTAGCACCTTGCTTTGACTCTGGGTGTAACACTGCTGCATGCTCTGGGCTTTTTGTTTTGTTTTAAAGGATGTGTCCCCTCCAGCCTCAGGGATAACTGCTGATACATGTGTGGTTTTCCAGTGGGATCATCTCAAAACACTAACTGTACCATCCAGCACTGCCTCTCTGTGCTCTTCGCATATTCACACCCGTCTGCTCTGTGTGACAGCCACGGAACTTCTCAGCAGTGGCACGTGCAGAGCCCTGCAGCCACCAGCTGTGTGTCAGCACAAGCAACTGCACCCACCCAACCCTGGACATGGCAGGGGCTGGGTGCCATTCAATTGTGACAGCACTTGGCTTGTTGGTTTTACCTCTGCAATCCAAGTTTCACCTGCCAAGATGAGGCTGTGACTGAGGATTCCTTTCATTCCCAGCAGAGGAACCAAAGGTATCGAGCTTCCTGATAGCTGTCTCCATCCCCATCCACCTATCATAGAGCAGCTGCTAAAAGGAGGCAGACAGGATTATGCTCCCATTTCATCCTTATGGGACTGGTGTCTTGCTGGCTGACCCTGGGGGCATGCAGTTTGCAGCCGGTGCCTGGCATGGTGAACCTGGAAGCCATGATGCCATAGGTGAGGCCAAGGGCAAGGGCCAGGAATGCACAGACAAAGCAGTTATGTGTTGTGAGGACTGTAAATGACTTTTTCCTACGCTAAAAGCCAGCTCTATAAATACAGTGCTCCTGCACGGAAGAGCTTTTTCAACTGCAGCAGTTGCTGTGACGTCTGTCAGCGTTATCTGTTTATGCTGGCATCAGGAAAGCAGGCTGGCTTGGCTTGTACCAACAGGATTGTCTCCTTATCTCTGCGCAGAAGATGCTTGTTTGGGAGGGGTGAGGGATGAGATTGAATTCCCCCACCGCAGGTGCTTGCCCTGTTAAAACCGAACACGCCGAGCTCCATTAACAACCACCCTTTCCTTTCTCCTTTCAGTGCAGGCATTTGTCACCTGTGCCTACGCCGTCTCCGGTCGCCTTTAAGCAAAACTCATCGATAATTTGCTCCCAGGCTGGGAGAGGCGTCTGGAACCACAGCCAAATCCGCAGCGGCACACCCTGGCTTCCGAAGCAGCTCTTTCATGTCTCCCTGCAGGGAGATTGCTCCGTAGCCCCGCTCGGTCCCGGTGACGTAGCAGCCTTATCGCGGCGTGGAGGTCTGGCACCGCCGCCGCTCCCCGCCGTAAGCTAATTACTATGCGGCAAGATGATCAGTTTTCCCCCAGACCAGGTTTCTATTTGTGTGCTGTCAAGTAGAAAATTAACATGGACACAGGCCAGGAATGTTTCACGCCCGAGTGAGCCGGGGCTGGAGGTGGCGAGGGGAAGTCAGGCTGGATTTCTGAATGGTGGCGGTGTGGGATCAGGTGGTGCCGGTGTCCTTTATGGGAGCAGCAGAGGAGCTGAGGAGGTGGGGAAGAACCAGAGTAAAACGCGCACAGCCCTCCTGAGCTGCCCGGCTCTGTCTGCTTTGTTCAGAACAAAGCCGGTCGGTGTTTCGTAGAACCACAGCATCGTTTGAGTTGGAGGAGACCCTTAAAGGCTGTCTGATCCCACTCCTTGCACAGGGTCACTCAGCTCCATCAGTGCTCAGAGCCCCGTCCAGCCTGACCTTGGCTGTCCGCAGGGACATCACCACCTCTCTGGGCAACCTGTGCCAGTGCCTCACCACCCTTAGCGTAAAGATCTCTCCTCACGTTTCTGCAGAGCAGGTGAGGGCTGAGGGCTGCACAGTTCTGGAGCAGTGTTCACTCATCAGCTGTCACGCGGATGCTCCTCACACTGCAGAGGTGGAAGCAAGGCTGGGGTCTGGGCGAGCACCCCAACTTTAAGGACTGGTATCAGGGAATTTGCAAGAAGTGCCCAAGAAATGAACTTCAATCCTAATGGAGTTTTCCTTTCCCAGTGTTTCTCACTTCTTGTTCATCGGAAGCGGTGTGTTTTGGAGGGTCTTGGTGCTTTTTAGGAAGAGCATGTCAGGTGGTAACCGCCAGGCAGAGCCACCACAGCTGCTCCCTGTGCCTGTTGCTTACGGGAGCCCATCGCAGGAATCCCTGCTGGCTGTGGGGCTGTTCTTTTCTCCCACTGGTTTTAGTCACCAGAGGTCATTAGTGTCTGATTGAGCTATTCAGCTGCAGCTCTGCGGCACCTTTTAGTTGTTCCTCAGACATTTGTGTACAGTGTCCTCTTCCCGGCTCTGATGAGCAAGAGAGGGAGCTGAGGAGCAAAGGCTGATTTCAGCCATTGCCTTCCTGAGCTGGGGCGGCTGCTGGAACCGAGTTTCACAGCTGTGTGCGCAGAGAGCTCCTCAGAGGTTCCATGGGGGAGGTGGGGGCACAGGTAGGCTGCAGTGCTAATAATTGGGCGCCTCGCTCTCGAGATTGCCAAGCATTCTTCCTCGGCTCCGAAAGCCTCCCAGGCCTTCAGAGAGAAAATTGATCGTGAATTCCTCTGGTGCTTGGTGAGTCATCCCAAATCCCCCGTCTCTCAGTAATACTTTGCCAGATGGGTTGAATATTTCAGTCAACCATCTCTGGAAGGAGCCTGAAGACATTACGCAGTCGGTGCATCCAACATCTCACAGACCTTGAACTTGACAAATCTGGGGTTGAGCGACAGAAATATTTCACTGTCTGCATCTCTCTCAAAGCCTGGTGGCAGAGCTTTGCTTAAGTGTAAGAGAAAGGGTTGCGTGTAAATATTTAATTGCGTGTGGCTTAAAGTCAGGAGATCCATGAGCTCTGGGCTTCATCTGTCACTGTAAAGGCAGTGCTGGCGTGGTGGCTGCGGACAGGGGATGCTGCCAGTGCAGCTGGGCCGGGCCAGGCCTGTGTAGTCATTAATGAAATGTTGCTTCTGCAATAAAGAGATCAATGAGATGGAAGCTCACCATCTGGAAGCTCCGTGATGGTTCTTAACTGATTTTTAAATGGCAAATCTGCAGCTCTACCCATAACCAGGGCATCTCCCATGTGCTGAGAGGCACCCCAGAAGTTGGATGGTGCAAAACCAGTGTTTTAGTTCTACCTCTTAGTATTGTTGACAGTTTTGGGTTTGAGATTTGCCTTAAGAACAAATAAGAGAGATCCATTTGGTAATATCAATAAGCTGTTGCTGTACTTTTCCTTGTAGAGACTTCTAAGACCGAGTCCAACCCCAGCCCATCCCACCATGCCCACATCCCTCAGTGCCACATCCCCACGGTTCTGGAACACCTCCAGGGGTGGTGACCCCCATCACTTCCCTGGGCAGCTGTGCCACTGCAGCACTGCTCTTTATGAGAAGAAATTGTTCCTGATACCCAACCTGATGTTCCTGTGCCATCCTCAGGGTCTTCCCACAGAGATGTCGAATGCAGAGCAGATAAGGATCCTGCCTTAACAGAAGTCCAGCGTGTGCCCCTCGACTTCAGCTTTCAGAAGAAAAGCCTAAGACCTACAGGTTGAGTAGGTGGCTGATCCCAGCGAAACCTTTAACACTAGTTAAATGGTGACACCAAAAATATACAGAAGAACTACTCTTCCGTGGTTTAAAAGCAAATATTAAAAGGTTTCTTCAAACCCACCAGAAATAAGGATGTTGATGCAACACTTTGCTTTGATAAAACTTAATAAGCAGTTCACTGAGTTATTCTATCAAGATACCAAAATGCCCTTCCAGAGCAGCACTGCTGCATTTGCACCTTGCAAGCACGTGAGCATGCAGGGCTGTCAGGCTCCTTGCTGCAGGCCCTGTTGTCCCTCCAGGAGTTAAATACAGGGATTTGAAGGATGCAAAAGATGAGAAGCTTTTCAAATTAGCCAGATCCTAGACTAGGTGAAGGTATTGTAAAGTTAAATTGGCTTCCATTAAATTAAAGGTGTGGTGCACGAGGAGCAGGCTGCAAAGGGGAGAACCAGAGGTCTGCCTGTTTGTTACCTGGAGGTGTTTCTCCCATCAGTTCTGTTTATCGAGCAGGAGGGCTGACCATGAGCTGGAGCTTTGTCAGAAGGGGGCTGATCTCTTTGCATTTGCGTCAGATCGGCAGCGCTCCTTCTGACGTGGGCTCTCCTGGCAGAGGCTGGATGTGGCTGCAGGGAAGCCAGGCGGTGCTCAGGGCTTTGGGTTGTGCCTTCAGGAATAATCCAGTCTCTGATCTGAATGCGTTCTATAGCAGAGAAGTGAGTTGGGGATAAAGGGAGACCCTGGGCTTCAAAACGCTTCTTATCACAGCCGTGATTTGAGATCTCAGACAAATTACCTGTCTGTCTGGGATCTCGGCTCTTCTTGTGGGATGTGGCAATGACAGTACCTCCCTGCTAGGCAGAGGTGTTGTGAAAACAGCAATTTAACAATGCTGGGAAGCAATCTGCGAGAAGGAAGCGAAACTCATTTGACAGAAGAAATAGAGGCTTTCATGTGTTTCTTATCCAGGCCCCCAAAACAGCAGCACATGCACTAAACACAGTTTGGGGACAATTGCTGCTAGCGGATTTGGTGCTGTTAATCACTTAGCCCTGACCAGAGAAAGGATTACGAAGTGCTTTGCATAATCATGTAAGTACATAAAGATGTATCTAAATCACAAGTCTAACTGCGACGCTAATTAGCTCTTTGTGGCTGCTGCGGCAGGAGGAGGTCACGAAGTGCTGAACTCTCCCATCCTGTGCTGGGTCCCTCCAGAGACTGCTGAAACATATGGGAAGGATGGCTCTGCAGGAGCTCTTCCTATTTTCCCTTTGCATTTCTCTGAGCGTGTTTTCCAATGGCTGCCAGAGCATTTGGAGTTCTCTGTAGTTCTCAGTAGAATCTGCTGTTCTAAAAGAATTGAGCATGACTGTTCTTCCTCTCTCTGTTAACCTGAAAATGGAGAGTATCGCATTTGTGAGATGCCAGGTAACGTTTCCAAACCCCCCTACTTCTAATTTCCAGAGGCTTTTATCTCCTAGATCATTAGAAGCTTTTGAGAAATAAGTTGCCAATTGTCTAATCTAAAAAATCATATCTTTGCTGCGGGGATTGATGTAAGGATTGTTCATTGATTTCTTAATAACGTTTTTGATTTCTCTGAAGCACTCAGGTTTCCTCAGCAATGTTCATGGTGTTGGTTTTTATCCATTTCCTTGGTGCTGATAAGGCTTTGTGGTTATCTCACATCCTTTGCTTTTTCCCCATTGGTACCATTCGCAGCAGTTGGTTGGTAGCCATTCACATGAGGCGGCCTCATGTTTTCCCTGAGGATAAAAATCCAGCATTGTGAAAACTGTAAATGCCAAAGCAAACTGATCATGGTCATGGATGGATGTTCTGTGCATTCTTAACTCATGTGTCATTTTGGAAATGCGATGTGGTTTTCTTGGTTAGCATCCAGTACTCAAGGGAGAAGAAAAAGTTCTCTCATCTCTCCCTTCTGCAAGGTATTTGAAACCATGGGTTTGGTCCTTCCTCACTTAAGTAGATCCTTCCGATGTGAGGAAGTCCCCTTGCCGGGCTCTGGATGGTCACTGGGTGGCTGCCAAGTGCCATTAAATGCTGGCTGTCAAGCTTTGAAGTCAAGACTGAACAGCAGCAGACTTCACAATGAGGCAATTTCTTACAGCCAGCCAAGTTTCTTCTTTGGTTTGGTGGAGGTCGAGGCAAGAAATATAAATAAAAATCTAAAACTTCTTTCTTAGAAGCAATCTCCACCAATGGCCACAGGAAAGAAGGGGGTTGTGTTGGCTTGCACACCGCTCACATCACTCTCCAAGTCACCCGACCACGTGTCTTAAGAGTTCCAAAATGTGAG
>JAPSGF010000024.1:4824385-4872591 GCA_035772895.1 Perdix hodgsoniae | reverse complement strand
CCATTATGTCCCTACCCAACTGAGATCCTACGGTGATTCGGGTGCCACAATGCCCCTACCAAACTGAGAATCTACAGCAATTTGGATGCCATGATGTTCCTATCCAACTGAGATCCTACAGTGATTTGGGTGCCCATGCAGTGAGCCCGGAGCTCCAAGCAAAGCGTGAAGCAAGGCAGTCAGTTCCATAAAACTTGGCAGAGCTCTCACTGCCAACAGAACTGCAGTTGGCACATGGGTGGTTGGAGGCAATTTGGAAGGTTCAACTGATGTGGTTTCATGCTGCCTGGCACGCAGGGCTCCGGTAACTGCTTCTAAGATATGGATTGAGGGGGAAGGAAGCTGTGAGATGCTACATGCCCTGACTGCACTGCTTCGGGATGGATTTCAGTCGTTGCCAAAAGATGTGGAGGCCTGTGTAGAGATAATTCTCTCGTGTGCCTCGGTAAGTCTCTGCTATGGAAATTTTATGAACTATTAGTTGCTCTTTAATGAGCCTGAAAACAATCTCATTTTCACTTAGTTCTGTGCCCAGCGAGCCATGCTGAAGGAATCTTTGAGGATACTCAGGCTTTGCTGCTGCACTGCAATATTTCTGTGTGGCAGAGCTGAGTCAGAAGGGTGTATTTATGGGCTTTGCATAGCAAGGTCACGGGCAGGGGGCTGCATGTGGGCAATGAAAGCTGATTTCCTCCATCCTCCTTCAGGGCCAGAAATGTTTAACCCTGACACCGCGGTCACCTTCCACCGTCCTCTGTTTCTTTGTTTTTAATTTCTTTTTGCAGTTTAAATGTTACGGTAAAAGGATTTGGGGGGGTTTATCAGTCTTAATAACTTCACCGTTATTCAGCCACCACCAAAAGGAGTGAGCAAAAGGCTATGAAATGAAGGGGCAGGCGGTGCCAGAAGATGCGTCATCAAAGATTGCAGCAAGGGATGCTTCCAAAAAGCCTCAGCTGGCCATGGGTTCTGCCCAGCAGGTGTGATCCAAGCCTCTGTGCTCCCAGATTTTTCAAACTGAACTCACTGCTAAGTTTGGTGTGGAATGTTTTAACATTTAAAGGCCCATTTGAAAAGCAACTGCTGGCGGCTCTGAAAGTCGAAAAGCTTCTTGTGACAGCTTCTGGCTGTGCTCTTCCGTTCCTGTGTGTTATTTCTTTTGTGGTACTTGTGGAATGATGCTGCTTTTCACTGGGGTGTGACTTTGAGCTGTAGATACACGTGCTGTAAATCAGAGCAGCAAGGTATCCCTGGGCGTGTTCAGGGATGGGGCCCTGAGCTGCTGCCTGATTTAGTGGTTGGCGACCCTGCCTGCAGCAGGAGGGTTGGAACTGGACGATCTTTGAGGTCCCTTCCAACCCAAGTTATTCTATGATGATGCTATGATTGGGAAGAGAACTGGTGCCTTCCTTTCAGTATTGTTAGACATTATGGATCGTTTCTCCAGCCCTTGCCCTGGCGTGACTTGTGAGCAGATGAAATGGCTTGTTAGTTTAATAGCTCTCATTCTCTTACTTCTTGCACATTGATGCTGTCCTGACAGAAGCCAGCAGCATCTCCCTGCTCCTTTGTCTATTGTTTGGGCTTTGTGTTCATACAAAGTTGTGATAATCTCACAATGGAAATGACTTCTTCATGATTTATGGGCAGTCATTCGTGCCCCACGGGTCTTTTATTCCATTCAGCAGTGCCTTCTGACTTCAGCTTCCCTCATGGGTGAAGGCAGCGTGGCTGCTGGCTGGCAGCCTGCTTTTAATTCCACGTTTCAACACCCCGTTTCTTTCCCAGTTGTGTCACACTGATTGTAAAACATCCTTCCTTCACCCTGCCTGTGATTTCCTGATACTCTCTGACTACAGAGAAGTGCCTTTGTATTCATAGCATCCCAGTGAATTCTGTAGGCTGGGTCTGTTGCTGTTTGGGTTCTGAGCAGCTGAAGTGAATCCTGAGCTCACCCCCAATTGCTGCGCATCGTTTTGCTTCACAGGGCTCTTGCTGCATTTCAGCACAGTTCCTTTCAGAGAAAACTAAGCTACAGGCTGTGTTCCAGAGGCAGATCCAGCCCAGACACCAAGGTCTGAATGCACAGCGCTTTGCCTAGCTTCAAACCAAGTATGCAGTGGGAGAGAAGAGCCCAGGGAACCAAAAGTCAGCACAGTGCAGATGCATGGGCTGAGCACCAAAGGATCCCATCTGCTGCTCTGCTCCTGCCTCACCAGGTTGGACTCTAAGAAGTCTTTGTGCAGCAGCTTGTACCTCCCACCAGCCTGCCTTCCCCCTTCCAAATGCAGATCCTGATTCTGCAGCACGATGGAGCCTCATGGATGGGCTCTGCCCTCTGTCCTGTAAGCAGCACATCGCTGCCTTTCTGTCCCTGCTTTTTTTGCATCCATGTGTTGAATATCCAGCTCTGCTAGGAACTGATGGTCCAGTGGTCATAATCCCAGATGCTTGGCTTCCACACTTCTGTACCTGAACCCAATGGCTGCTTCTTGGGGTATCTTCACGAGAGCTTTTCCATTCAAAAAAAGCTTTTTGCCTTGAAAACATTCCTGCAGTGCTGGAGCTAGCAGGATGCCTTCAAGATATCTCATTGAGGCACCTCCTGCCTGCTTCTTTCCATCTTTCTGAAACTGTGGATACCTCTGGAGGTGCCCAGGGTTGGATGGGGTCCTGGGCAGCCTGATCTGGTGGGTGGCAGCTCTACCCATGATGGGAGTGGGTGGAATGTAAGGTCCCTTCCAACCCAACCATTCCATAGTTCACTTGAAGGACGGTGATTATGTGCAAGAAGTTTTGCTATGAGCATGGCTTGATGACGACAGAGGTGCTTCAAGTGGCAGCGTTGCGTGGGACCCCAGGAGCACAGGGCTGCCAACTGCATCATCAGTCTTGTTAATGGCTCGAACCCATTGCCCTCAAACGAGGAGGAGCTGGCACTTCACTAGGGCCACTTAATAGCTCTGAGATTAATGGAGGCAGCACACAGTGCTCCGCTGCAACCTCAGCTGCCTTCTTTTAAAATCCACACATTTCCCAAGAGTTTGAGGGGGGAAAAAAAGAGGGGGCTGTTTAACCAGTTCTAATCGAGGTGGTTTTAAAACCATAATCTGAATTATTATGTTGTCTTTAGCTCTAAGAGAATTCTTCTTCAGCTTTGATTTCACTTTCGCTTGAGTTCTGGGCTGCAGGTGGAGTGGCTGCTGTTTTATTGCCGTTGTCTGTATGTCACATCCCAGTGTCTCTGCTAATGAGCCCTGGGGATTTGGGGGCAAGGTGTTGATGCAAGTGATGGTTTGCTGCAGGTCAGAGATCCAGCTCTCCTGGACCAGAATCACAGAACTGTTTGAGTTGGAAGGGACCCTTAAAGGCTGTCTGATCCCACTCCCTGCACTGAACAGGGACACCCACAGCTCCATCAGTGCTCAGAGCCCCATCCAGCCTGACCTTGGCATGGTCATCCAGCACCTTTTTGAGCAACCTGTGCCACTGCCTCACCACTGTGAGCATAAAAATCCTTCTTATATCCAGCGTAAGGATCAGGAGGAGGAATTGGTTGGAACTGTGGTGCTCAAGCATCTTGTAAGTACTGCAGCGTGCACTGGGGAATGCATCACAGCTCTCCAACACGCTCCTGGTGGTGAGGTGGCCTCAGGTGCACAGGCAGGAAGGGGTTATACCAGGCACTGCATGGGAGGGACATGGCCATTCCTGGAGAGCCATTTCCAAGTGCCACAGTTTCCAGGAACTGGCTGGAGGCTCTGAGATTAATCATAGAAGCATAGAGTGGCGTAGGGTGGAAGGGACCTCAAAGATCAGCCGGTTCCACCCCCTGCTGTGGGGAAGGGGAGGAGAGGGCTGCGAAATCTGTCCTGCTATCCCTGCCCACCAGTTGCAGGGACAGCAGTGCCGTGATGCTGAGTCCTTCATCTGCTGATGACTAATGTCTGCATATGTGAGTAATTAGATAAGGTAAGGGGGGAGGCTGCTGGCACAGACCTGTCCTGCTGCAGGATGCAGTCGGGTTCATTAGGAGAGGAAGACGAGGACCAGAGGCACACAGAGACTCCATTCAATGAGGAAATTGGATTGCGGCTGCGGAGCCCACTTGTCGAGCTGGAGTGGAGCTGAGCTCATTTCTAGGAGCGCCAGGACACAGCCTGCTGGGCTCTAGAGCCCTTCAGTTCCTGGTAGAGGTGCCTGCAGCTGGGCTACCTGCTCCTGGGAGCCCAACTTTGGTTTTCATCTGAGCTCCCAGATGTGGTTCACCGCCGTTCCCTTTTTCTCTCCCTTGCAGCTTTTCTCAGCACAGAGGACAGGGCAGATAAAACACTGCATTAAAGCTTTGTTGTTCTTCTCACAGGCGTTGGCACGAGGAACTACTACAGGAAGATCGGCTACGAGCTGGAGGGGCCATACATGGTAAAAAGGCTGCAGTGAACCCAGCAGGTCCTCATCCCACCTCCTGCAAGGAGAGGACGTGGCTGATCCAGGAGGAAAGCTCACGGTGCTGGCTGGAAGCTGAAAACCAAAGCCTGCCAGCTGCAAAGGACTTGTTTGTGCCCATGGCAGCAAATGGGGAGCACAGTGCTCCTGAGGTGTGCTTTGCCCCTGGAGGGGTGGTGGACATCACACACACATCCAGGGCTGGCTTTGCTGCATTGCTATGTGGGACTGAATCACAGGTGAACTGAAAGGCACCCTATAAGGCAGCCTAGTGTGGAAAAGTGTCCATTATTTCTAGGATGCTGCCATTGGACTTTTTTAATACGCATTGAAATTGTGTGGGCTATTGTGCAACATAAGTGAATTTCTGCTCTCTGCCTACTTACTTATTTACACTGCCACGGCTGCTTTTTGTCCATCCCAAGCAGTGCACTTTGATCCTTCTAGGAGGTTATCAGGGGTTGGAAGCCACTGCCCACCTTGCTGGTGGTAGGGTTTGAGATTAAAACTTACCCTAAACCTCTGCGGGGCACAGTCACATTCATGTCTCTGAGGCTTACATACCTCTGTGGTGGAAAGCCTACAACATCTAGGTCCCTGTTTCAGTGTTTGACCCCTTGTATGGTGGAAAGATTGGAAAAATAGCTTACAGGAGTTTGGCGCTTTGAAACTTGTGCCACTGCCCTGTGACCTGTCACTGTGCACCTCTGGTCCCCCTCTTCTCTTTGCACATTCTCCTCACCCATACCCTACACCATAACTGGCCTCCATTGGCCTCCCTCCAGTTCTGTTCATCTCCACACTCAATGTTCTGTTCCTCCATCCTGTAACTCAGTGCCCTGGGCACAAGAATGCTGTGCAGCAGCAGGGGCAGAAGCCTTGTTCAGGGCAAGGTATCCAGCACCCCTTATTCTCCCTTATCCATGCTGCTTTGGGACAGGATTAATTCATCAGATGATGATGAAAGGTGCCACTGGTAACTGGGGCACGTTAAGCTTCTGCATCCACAAAGCACAGGAGATGAAAACGGATGCACTGCGATTTCTGTGCTGAATCCTCAATGTTCTCCCCAGAAGGGGGCCGTTCTGGTGCTGCCATGCATTGTGAATCACACTGACATGCTCAGCTCCACCAGCCTTCATTTCCAGGTAAGCAAAGCTCAGCAACTTGATATCTGAAAGCTCAGCCCTCTGGCAAAGCCAGGACATGCCTGGGGGAGTGCAGTGGGGCTGTGGGCACCGAGTGGGACTCAGCAGTGCAGAGCTGCTGGCACCAGCCTCATTGTAAAGACCTTTCTGTGCTCATGTTTTCAGCCAGGCTGTTCCCTCCGAGGCATTAGTGATGTCTGGTGACAAATTTCACACATTGAGGTGAAGTGCAGCTGTTTGGGACCCGTAATTTGCACTTTGCTGCCTGCCTGTCATGTGGGCTTCACCGCCGGAGGGCTCAGAGGAGATTGAAGGCTGCTTCGACACACATTGCACCATTTGAAGCCTTTATGTTGGTATTAAAAGAAGCAAGCCTCACAGAAGCTTTTTTTCTGCAAAACAATGTCGTAAGATTTTGATTATGAATTGTAAATTTAATAAGCATGCACTGAATATAACAACACATCAGGTCTTTGCTAGCAGACAGCAGCACTGTGCAATAAAACCGGTGCTTAACGATGGCTGTGCTGAGGAGTGCTCAGTGCACAGGGACGAGGCATAGAGCAGGGAGCAGCACCCGAGGGTGGCAGTGTCCCCATCTCCCCCCAGTGAGGATTCTTTGAGTTGGTCAAAACATTCACATTACCCTGAAAGGTTGGGTCATTACATCTCTTTGTTTACCTTTCATTTGAGCAGCATCTGCGGCAGAACAGGTAGCTCCTTCCAGTGGGGGAAGAAATCAGCTAATTGCATCCTGCAATTAATTGTAAAAGGGAGCACTGCTTTCAAAGCCAGGAGCAGTCACACTTTGCTGCAGGTGGCTGACGTGGGCAGCCCTGCCTTGTCCTGTGGTGTCCCAGCATGGCACCTTCTGCATGGGACTCAGTCTAAGAGTGCAGAGATGCCTGGAGAAAACAAAACGCATCGAGATGAGTGGAGTGGAGCTGCAGCTCCCTCTCCCTCCAAAGTTAGAGGCAAAAGCATTAGGTTAAGCAAACAGAAGCTTAAGCAAACCAGTCATAAGTTGAGCAAAGTCAAGAAGATGGGATTTACCTGTAAAACCAAAGGACAGAGGCTGCTCCCACAGCTGTGGCAAGGCAGCCCAGCGTAGGAAGGCTCCAAGTTGGATTTCTGCACACTGAAGGGCAAAATCTCATCAACCCATTGCAGCCTGGGTCAGGCAGAAGGGTTTCCAGACTGATGCTGTCCAAGGAAAGCACCAGGAAGGGCTGTACCTCCCTACCTGCACCCAGCACAGCCGATGGGAAAAGCAAGCAAGAAGCCATAAGGAAATCAAGTTGTTAATGGTGCTGCTGGAGCAGCAATCATGGCCTGGGGTGCATGCACTGCTTCCCTGACTGCAGCTCTGTGCTTTTTCATCTGCAAAGCGGCCCTGCCAGCTTCAATATTTCTCTTGCTTCTATTTATATGCCTTTCTTCGTTGCTTGAAAATTACCTCCTGCCCTGCCTTGGTAGCGCTGGAGCGCTTCACAAGTGCCTGCTAAGTGCACCTCTTTGCACAAGGGCTGCACAGTGGGTTCCTTCCCTGCTGCCCCCAGCTTTTGCCCCTGCTGTGAGAGCACTGAATGAGCAGCACAGGGACAGGCAGGGATGTGCCTGCATTTCTGCAGCAGCTCCAGGTCCCTCTGCTTTCTCCCTTTGTCACCATCACACCGAGCCACCCTGCTGCTGCTGCTCTGCACTGCTCCAGTGCCCAGCCCCAGCCTGAAGAAACCCACAGGCATCACTGCAGCAAAGAAGTGTGTGCAACTGCACAACCCCTCGTGCTGTATCCCTGGAGCAGTGCTGTGAGCAGCAGGTTGTCTTGATGGCTGTCATGGTGCAATACCCCTACTCTGGAACAGGTTGCCCAAGGAGGCTGTGGATGCCCCATCCCTGCAGGCATTCAAGGCCAGGCTGGATGTGGCTCTGGGCAGCCTGGGCTACTGGTTGGTGACCTGCACACAGCAGGGGGTTGGAACTGGATGAGCACTGTGGGCCTTTTAAACCCAGGCCATTCTAGGATTTTATGATTCTGTGATTCTCTCTGCCTGCAGCTTTGCTGGCTGAAGTGGTTTCTGCCCCCAGCTGCTCCCTCCAGATATCTGCCAGGTGAGGCATGGGGAATGCAGTGAACACAGTGATCCAACAACCTTTTCATGCAAAGAGAGAGAGAGCAGCTCCAGGAGGAGGGTGTCTGATTGCACCCTGAGTAACAAAATGTAAGAGCAGCTGGGAGATGCCACCCCCCCAAAAAAAAACCCTAACAATTAAAACAATGAGATGTTCAAGCCTCAGGTGGCCAAGATGAAGAACCTCTTACGGAATATCCACAGCTTGAATAGCACAGCAGCACCAGAGAGCTGTGGGTGCCCCATCCCTGGAGGTGCCCAAGGCCATGGATGGGTCCCTGGGCAGCCCGAGCTGGTGGGGGCCACACAGCCCACAGCAGGGGTTAGGGCTGGAGGGGCTTCAAGCTCCCTTCCAACCCAACCAGTCAGTGGCTCTATGAAACAAAGCACCAAGTCTAAGGAGATGACCACAGGAAGGTAGCTGAGCTGCTCTGCTGTCATTCACATTAAAGGCAATCTATACATGCAGCAGACCCGTCTATATTTGAAAGGGTTGAATTTAGCAGAACAAATGTTGTTCAGCTTGGGGGAAAATGAAGAATATCCATTTTTGGCTTCAAGTTGGCACCTCCTGTGTCCAGCTGGTCACCCAAAGCCACACTTAGCTGCGCCGCTTCCTGGAACCCCAGCAGCTCTATCCATTAAGAAAAAAAGTGAACTGGAGACAAACAAATAGAAAAAGAAAAAAAAAAAGACAACCCAGAAATACCTAAAGCCACCAAACAGTGGGAAGTCTTCTGCCCTAAAAGCAGCAGGCACTGAGTGCAGTACGAGCAGTGATGCAGGGCAGCACCTGACCTGTGCCCGAGGAGCGATGCCCTCCTGCCAGTGTGGGATTTGTTCTTTGCTGGCATCTTTGGTGTGGCAGCAGGAGGGGCTGCCTCCTGCCTTTGGTGCAATAAGCCGTCACGTCAGGGGCTCAGGGAATGTGCCATGACTCTGTAAGGAAAGAAAATTAAATGAAAAGGAGCAAGAGACAGAAAGGAGCTTGATTTAAAAAAAAAAAAAAGTACAGCAGTCACAATCAGCTCTGTTTAATGAGAATAGGAAACAAGCGGTTTGAAAAAAAAGCAACAAAAACAAAGCCAGACCTGAGGTAAGCAGCAGCACAAAGTCCTTGATCTCCTCGAGTCCCTTCCCAGGCGGAGGAAGTGGTTTGCCATCGATTTATTGACACTGCTGCCTGTCTCCCCTGCCCTGTCTCAGGGGTGTGGGTTTGCTCAAGGCGATTCTAACAAGTGCTGTTGCACCCACTGATGTTTCCTGGGTGCCAAAGCCAGATCCCAGCCCCATCTGCAGCCCTGTGAGGGCTCAATGCCTCCTACAGTTCTTTCAGATCTCCTCTTGGCTGGGGAAATTCGAGGTCTCACATCCTCCTGCAGGAGCATCTGTAGGAGATTCTTCCTCCTCCCCTTACGTCCAAGCCCCCCATCAGTGCGTATAGCAAAGCGGTTGGAGGAATTTCTTTCCCATGGGTTTATTTTCTTGAAGTAAGTCCTGATGGTGCCTGGGTTGGCAGCTTCTCTAGGATGAGGGGAGGTTGTAAAGAGGAAGTAGTAAGGGCACAAAACCAGGTCCTGATCTCAGCATGGGGTGTCTGTGTCACCTGTTATACAGGGCTGGAATCCATATCATAGCTCAGCTTACACGAGGCATCCACAAACCTAGTAGGAAAACTGCTCTCACTGATTTAAAAGATGCAAGAGGGAAAACATTGACAGTTGTGGGTATTAAACCCATGTCCTATTGCTACCACAGCAGTACATGCCCAAATGGAGGCTCTCACCTCCCTCAGGCCTGGCTTGCAGGGCAGTTCGGATGCTAGGAGGTGTGAATAGTGCCACAGACTACACATTGTTTCCATTTAAAACCAATTTAATCTAAATTCTCTGATCCTGCAGCTCTGTGAGAATAAAGGAGAGCTTAAAGGGAGAAAACCACTGCTTCCGACTTCAAAAAGCCTCAGCAAAATCAATTAAGAGTGTATGAAGAATTCTGAAAGAACAACAGGGACTGACAGATCGAACTATGCAGGCTCATTACCTTTTCACATCCAACTCTTGATGATGTTCCTGCACAACATCAGCCAGGGCACGTGGGTGTCTTTACATTTTGGCTGCAAGTACCTGTATCATGCTTTGCAAATAGAATGCAAATACACTGGTTGCGTTTTGTGTGCTACAGAAGCAGACTCCTTTGAGGAGAAAGCAGCAGCTATTTAGTGGAACAAAGGAGAAATGTATTCAAAGTTGGGGAGGAGAGAGGAGTAACAACACAGCTCATCTAAGAATGTGAACTGAGTGCCAAAGGCAGGGCTGCCTGATGAGGCTGCCACAAACGCCGGCTTTCTGAGTAGGAAATTGCCTTTATCCTCCAGTGGATGAAGCAGCAAGGGTGGGCTTTGTTCCTGTGGTAGGTTAGGCCATACCCATAGCTAGCTGCCACTGCAAAACTATCTTTCCAGGCTCGGTCTGTGTACCACACACCTGGGTCACTGCACACACATTGGAATGTTTCGCTCTTACCTCTCCATCCCAAAGAAATTCAGTTGCCCACCTGGGCCCTCTGCTCAGGCAGCATTTCTGGCCGACGAATCAGGATCACACAGGAATGGGCACTTTGTGAAACGGATCCCAACAGCAGATGCTGGAGAATTGGCTCCGGCTCATCGCTCCTTCCTGCCCCGACTCCACGCATGGGTTGGCAGATCTGCTCTCCTTATCTCATCTGCAGCCCCTGCTGAGATGAGGCACTTAATCCAACCCACTCTCATGCCCTCTTCAGATGATGCATCTCTCAAGCTGCCCCATCTGCATGTTGGTTGCCTTAGATAACTGCTTGGTGACAGGCATCCGGAGCGCCTTCATTATTCTCTGTGATAAACAGACCTGGGCATTTATTTCCCCTGAATCTTCCCAGAAACTGTAATAGTAGCAGCTACTATGCTGTATTTAACAAGCACAGAAAAAAGACTGCTTCTGCTGGCTGCTGAGATGAGCTGGAATTTGTGATTAATGGAGGGTGCTGCTGATGAATAATTTGGATGTGGCACTTAATTTGAGAGAAAAACAGAACAGCATCAAACCAACTTCATCCTGACTGGGACAGCAGCAAGTATTTAATTCTTCCCTTGACAAATTCAGCCCCTTAATACCTTCTGTCTCAGCAAGTGGTGATTTTTGTCCTATTGAAAGTTAACTAGTCTGAAGCATCCTTAACCCAAGGCAATCAATTTAAGCGGCTGCCTGTGATGGACAAATGGCATTCAGAGGCTGTTCTAACCAACTGCTCTGATGCACACCAGGCTCGTCACAGGAGAGAAAAATGAGGAACAACTCACCCATTTCTCCCAGTCACAGCAGAAGAACGAAGCTTCACCCTCACTGCCCGTTCTCCTGAAACACAAAGCTGAATCATAGGTCCACATTCCTCTCCTTTCTTTTTTCTTCAAGAGAGACTGGCTGCAGATGATAAATGGTGCAACCTTAGTCACCAGCATCTGTGCTCTGACCTAGGGAAGAAACAACAGCACCAAAGCACACGAGCAGGGTGCTGAGCACCCACTGCAGCCCCACTACCCAGCAATACACTGAGCAGCACTGCTCTCCTGAGTGCACTTAGAGTTGTTCCAGCAGCTATCACCACCACCAAAGCAGCAGCTTTCACATAGCCACAGCAACTTGGCCACAAGAGGAGGGATAAACAAGAATATCTGGGGGTCTGATGTTTTCTTGGGCTTCCCCAAAGGGCCTTGAGCAGGAAGACAAGCTGTTCAGGAGCATAGCACCTCAGAGACAGCAGCAGTGTATGGATACTCTGAATGGGAGGGATTCACACAGCCCCATTTTATTCTCTTCCCTCCTGGTTACAGACATTGCACTTACCCTTCAGATCACTGCTGAATAGCAAGCTTGTTTCCAAAGAGCTACACCCAACAGCTCTAAGATTCTCCCCCACCTTCCCCAAGCAGTCATTTAAATTAGAGGTTGTCATTGCAGATGTTCATTTAGCAATTCACTAGGTGTGAGACCCACTAAATTGTCATCGCATATGACACTTTCTTTTTAAGAAGAGGCACTAAGTATTACTGTGCACAAATGCATTAGTAAGAAAACCACAACAAAAACAAGCACAAAACACACAGCATTTTATTAATTTATAAGGTACAGAGACTCAAGTGGTGTACTTGTACTTGTAGCTAAAAAAAACATCAGCAGCCACGAGGATGATATCCCAGCATGGCAAAACGAGGAGGAAAAGGAGTAACAACCATTCTCATACCCCACATTTTCTCCACGTGGGGAAAGGGCACACAAACCTATCCACATTGCAGACAAAGGGCCTGGAATCAAGTTATCCTGTAAGGCCAGCAGCACTCACCTGCTCTGACAACAGGGAGCAGAGAACAGGCAATGGGTGCAGCAGTTATGGGACGGGTAAGAGAAAGAGGGAGAATTCATACTTCAGAACAGCAGCTCTGCAGAGCAGGACAAGTGAAGGCTGCACCTAGGAAAACCCCACGTACAGTTATGACTTCACAGAGAGCAAAGATGAGTTGCAGATCAAGGCAACAGCTAGAATTAAGGCAGCCCAGGTTGCTGTGTGGGTGCAGAGTTGCAGAGCAAGGCAGATTTGGCTCCAAAGCAGCTGTCTCATAGCAATGCTGGGACAGAAGCTCTCTCCTGAAGAGGGTCAACCAGCTCCTGGACAAGAGATGCAGACCCCCACCTACAGGTCACTTCCAGCCTCCAGATGCTTCAAGAGCCAAACAAGCTTCAGAACACCCGGTCTTTCCTTGCTGCACACCCCTCACCCAGCAGCACCTCTGCATTAGGGATTGTCTA
Source organism: Perdix hodgsoniae (assembly GCA_035772895.1). Classification (NCBI taxonomy): domain Eukaryota; kingdom Metazoa; phylum Chordata; class Aves; order Galliformes; family Phasianidae; genus Perdix; species Perdix hodgsoniae. The sequence continues at coordinate 4,860,021 of JAPSGF010000024.1, read as the reverse complement.
AATCCAAAAGCCAAGCAGAGTTTAGTGGTTTAACTTAATTCTCATGCTCTCAGGGAACACCACAGAGCCATCCGTTGATGATCTGTTACAGGGGTAGAGGTCAACAGCTGCTTGTCTGAGCAGGACAACTAAAGGCTGTATTTTGCAGCCTGGGGGAGCAAGTGAGAAAACATTCCAAGGCAGTCCTCACAGAAGGGCAGCACAGCCTCTGGATAAAGGCACTGCAGGAGGAAAGATCCTTTCCATGAATTAGGCTTCTGACACTGCTTACAAGCAGCCTTCTCTACTGCAGTCACAATCTTACAGGAGGGAGAAACATACAGCTAGCCAAGGTCTGCTACATAGCAAAGAGGCTCACCGAGTCACTTCTCTGTAGGCAGTTTGGTCCTTTCCTAGAAGGGGAAGCTGTCCCTGAAGGACACTATTACAGCTTTGCACAACAGAGGAATGCAGAAGGAAGCATTCAGGAGCTCCCAGCTTCTTAAGAAAAGAAAAGATCAGCAGTGGTTTACAGACTCATAAAAATACTTTTCAAACAGGGTACAAATTAGAGTCCCCATTTACCTGCCAAGATTCCAGTTCAGTCCTTTTCATTTCTCTTGCAAGAACAGCTGGCACAAGCAGCTAACACAGCAGGAAGCATGATTCCTTAAACTACTTTAAGTGTTAGTGACGCATACGTTCTAATCAAGAGTTGGCATCTTTAACATTCTTTGTATTTATTTTAAGAAAGCATTTTAGTTAATCTAAGCAAGAATATTCAAAAGTGAGGAAAATACATTTTTGTTTCTGTTCAAACTTTTCAGAGCAGACACCGAGCGCTGTGCCAGCTCATCCCACAGCCATCACTCAGTTACGTGGCCCAGCAACATGAGGAATCACACACAAAGCTCCAATTAAACCTTGCAAAGACAACTCCTGCCTTCTGTGCCAAGGACAAGCAACGTAGCATTATCAGCACGAAGCCAGGGCTGAGAGCTAGTCAACACGCAGCGGGGCAGAGGTGACAGTCTTGAGACCATTTGTGCCCTTTTCCTTGGGTCCTCTAACAGGGCAGGCACAGAGTGGCAGCAGAAGGATGGATGAGGGCTCTCTTAAAGGAAACCACTTCAGAAACCCCTGTGCCACGTGTGGCCAAACAGGTAAGATCATCCCAGCCAGGGTTTCACCTATGCCACTTGCTGCGTTAAAGAACACGTGTTAAAAAAGGAAAGCTTGCATAGAAATAAAAATTTTGCAGTTCTCTTAAAATTACTGTACAAATAAATAAAGTTACTGTCCATTTAAATAAAACCGTCTGGGGGAAACTGGAAGGCAGCAAGGCTTCTGTATCCATCTCCCACCATCATTCCAAAGGAAATCAGTTGTTCACCATCTACGAGGCCTCCAGAGCACAGTCAGACACAACACCTACAAATGAAACATGCCAAAGTTGCAAACACCCCCCTTGGCAGGAAGAGCAGCCCAGCCCAAAGGTCCCCAAGTCCACCATCCTGCCTCAGTAGTGATAGCGCACGTTCAGGGAGCAGCACAGAGCAGGTACACAACCCCAGTTCTCAGCATTATTTAACATGAAGACTCCTCATCTCCTAGTCTTTAAATTCACAGATCAAAACTCATTTAGAGTTTTAGGTTATTTGCATCACTCTGATATGCCCTATACGTTCCCATGGCCTTATGGAAAAGTCAGGCCTAATTTGATCCATGCTTCCCATGTGAGAGTTTATTCTGAAGCACCTAGATTTTGCAGTATGAAAAACACCACTGCGGCTTCTGTGCTAATCCTGATTTTAAGTTAGGGAAGGAGAATATGAAACACGAAATGGATCTGTTTTCTGGACTGATGCACCATGAGCTGGTATCTAAGAACATTTAGGATAGCCCCGTTTTTGGGAAGCAAATCAGTTTTAACTTCCAGTCCATATCAACACAGCAACCAAAAGCACCTCAATGGCTTGAGAACAGTGTTGTGTGGCATAACACTATGCCACTGCTGCATTAACTCAGAATCCATACCCAAAGCTATGGTAAGTACTCAGATAACTCCCTGCCTAGTCAGAAAATTGCATCAGAACAGGGGTGGCCGGCAGGGACAGGGAGGTGATTGTCCCTCTCTGCTCAGCCATTGTGTGGCCCCATCTGCAGTACTGCATCCAGGTCTGGAGCCCCCAGTACAAGAAAGACAGAGAGCTGTTGGAGAGGGTCCAGAGGAGGGCCACAAAGATGATCAGAGGGCTGGAACAGCTCCCCTATGAAGACAAGCTGAGGGAGCTGGGCTTGTTCAGCCTGGAGAAAAGAAGGCTGCAGGGTGACCTCACTGCAGCCTTTCAGTACCTAAAGGGAGCCTACAAACAGGAGGGGAGTCAACTCTTGGAAAGGGTAGAGAACTGCAGGACGAGGGGAAATGGTTCAAAGTTGAAGGAGTGAAGATTTAGGTTGCTCAAGGATGATTAGGTGATATGTCTATCCAGGAGACACAGAGGGTTGGATGTCAGAGGGAAGTTCTTTACTATGAGAGCGGTGAGTAGTTGGTACAGCTGCCCAGAGAGGTTGTGGATGCCCTGTCCATCCCTAGAGGTGTTCAAGGCCAGGTTGGATGGGGCCCTGGGCAGCCTGGGCTGGTATGAAACGTGGAGGTTGGTGGCCCTGCCTGTGGTGGGGGAGCTGCAGCTTCATGATCCTTGAGGTCCCTTCCAACCCAAGCCATTCTACAATTCTATGAAAATAAACTAAGAGCTTTGAGCAAACTGATATGGCTTTTCAGTTACACCTCCTGGCTGTGCAGCCCATTTTCTTCTGAACCATGCCTACCTATGAAACTGGAAAGATCAGAGGAGAATGAACAGCAGGAAACCTGACACTGTGTTGCTAGAACCACTTTGATTTGTTCTTACACATTCCTCTTTAGCGGCCTAACCACTTCAGAGCTGCCCTGCCAACTAGTGGCTCCACTGCTGTGGCAGTGCCAGGCCTCCCGGTGCAGGTAGGACTCCCCAGAATGGCAGATTAATTAAGTGGTTTTCAGCAACAAAACCTATCTCCTTAGGTACCAAGTAGTGTTGGTCTTGTCCTCAGAGATTTCAATGAACCATTTGCTGTAGCACCACCAGGCAGCATTAGATAAACAGGAGAGGACTGCAATTAGTAAAGAGGAAAACGTAAGGCAGTTAACCAGGCCCAAGGGAAAACTGAAATGGATAATTCAGAAATGAAGAGGCTAGAGCAGAGCTTTATCAAGATTGGCACTGGCAACAGACTTGTTAATGAAGTGCTTTCACAGACATCCTCGGCACAATAGGAAGTGAGCCAATGACACAAAGCTGGAGGTATTCTGACTGTAAGAAAGGACAGAGAAGTATTTGGGGTCATTCACTGTTTCTTCTAACCGAGAGGGGATGAAAGTGGGTAATTGAAAATACAGGTCAAGCAGCCTTGAACAAAAATCACTGCTGTAACCCACACTGTTATTGATTTGAAACAACTCAAGTCAGAATGGGCTTCAGGATACAAAGTAATTATAAGAAGATGAATACAGATATGAAAGAAGTGATTCTGGAACACATCAGGAGGAAGACTTCCAAATTAGATAGTAAAAACTGAGGTGCTTTACAAGGACCTGAGAGATTCATCTGCAGGTAGTGCAGAAGGTAATTGCATGTAGCAGAGATGGAGGAGCCAGCCTTGTTGGAACCAACAAACCTTGGATGGGAAGTCTGCCTGCCAAAGAAAAGGCTGCTAAGGTTACCACTGTTCCCTATAAAGTTGTTCAAAATGAGTAAACACCTGGGAAGGGAAAAACACTTTGTGCTGGAGGACAAGTCTGGCACGTGGACAAGAGTATGAAAGTGATCAGAAACATATTTCACTGGAACAGGTTGCCCAAGGAGGTCGTGGATGCCCCATCCCTGCAGGCATTCAAGGCCAGGCTGGATGTGGCTCTGGGCAGCCTGGGCTGCTGGTTGGTGACCTGCACATAGCAGGGGGTTGGGACTGGATGAGCACTGTGGGCCTTTTCAACCCAGGCCATTCTAGCATTCTACAGTGTTTGTATTGCAAAGGGCCATGTCAATTGCAAAATGCCTTCAATCTGACAACTGCTATTATACTTGAGCATACTTAGGGTGCACAGCTACAAATACTCTGCAACTCTGACCTTTTGCTCACTTTGGATTTTATTTAGTTGCCAAATATATTGCTAAATGAACTAGTGCAGGTAAATGCTGGACTGATAACAAATCATTTATGGAAGGTGTTGGGATTTAGGGTAAAAAACAGGCTGGCTCAGATACAGCTCAATTCCCTGAACACACACCACTAAAGAGGCAACTCTGTTAGAGGTAATTCAACCAAATGTTTGGTTTTTTTTTCCTCCTAGTTGGACCACATCTATCTAGTGCCAAGTTCCCCCAACTGCTGCAGGTCACATTCGATTTAGAAGGGCTTTGACCAGAAGGTCAACAACAAGTCCCCTGTCTGCTCACACCAGACAGAGAGGAGCTTGGCAGAGACACTAACCTGAGTGTCCTTTGTCTCTATGAGAGGGAGCGTTGGCACTTCTTGCCATAGGAGATTTGCCTGATTCGGACTTCCAGCTGGAAGGAGTCCAATCTTTTCTTTGGGTTAAAAGCCAGCATATCGTGCAGGAGCTTGCAGAGATCCTCTGGCATGGACTTCTTGTTCTTCAGAGGAATCTGTAACTTCAGGTTGGGATTCTCCAGCAACGCCTCCCCAAGAGGAATAAGGTCCTTGCCGTGGCAGATGTAAGTTCCTGAATACAGGTGAGGAGGAGTCAGCTTGTACAAGAAAAGCCTACACAAAGCACTGCCTTGTACAGGACAGACAGACAGCCTGGGAAACAAAACATCTGAAAGATTACCAAAAAGATCACTTATTAGAAGTGACTGCCAAGGCAAACACAGCGAGAGGTTGTTATTGGAACAAGCTTTAACTGTCCAAAAGTAATCAAGATGTTACTGTGTGCTGTGTGCATAACCACGGGTGGAAACAAACCTCAGCATGGCACGCTTGCCAAGCATTTACCAAAGTGAACCTCCTCTATTTTCTGCTGTTTCACCCCCATAGCAGACCTGGAAGCTGTAGCAGAGGGAAGGAAGCAGGCTGTGGTTGGCTCAGGTGACTTGAAAGAGTTAAACATGAAACTTATTTGCTCAGTAAGTCAAATAATTTTCAATTAAAATGACAGCATATGCCATTTACCGTTAGCCAACTTCTCCTCAGCAAGATTAAGGAAGGGAAATGTAAATTTACTCCCGGTAATCTAAATAATTTCACCGGTTGTTGAAAATGATTAACCGGCTTCCAAAACAGACAGCAAAAACAGCTTTGCTCACTCAAGCTGTTCTGCCCCTGCACCAAGCAAAGAATAAATGTTTCAAAGGCAGTGACCTGTCTGTGTATAGAAAAAGGTTGGCCACACAAACTCCTTATCTCAGGTTGGCGGGTTGCTATTTTAATGAAATCTGTTCGCGCTTCGGTCTCAGCTGCAACCATTTGCTTGTTTTTGCAGGCAGGAACTAAAACATTTATCAGTGTTTGGCATTTTGAAAAGAAATAAATAGTACAATTAGAATTGAGCCCATTAAAAAAAAAATGTAAAGGAGCAGCGCAAAAATCTTCTCAAAGTTTCTGCACAGAAATTCCTTTCACGTTAAGAATTTAAGCACTTAAAAGACAGAGAGGTATTCTATGATCTCAGGGACTGGGTAGATGTCTTGAATTATTATGCTAATGTGCATGACTGGCATCCTCTCCTCTCAAGATGGATTTTCCACTGCAATATACTTCTCTGAAATCATTTGGTACAAAGTATTTCAAGCATGCATATATGTGGGGATTTGGAAGGGGGTGGACAGAGGAGGGCCATTGGACAAGTCATCCCTGTGAGATTTTGCATCTCTGAGCACAAGAAGCTCAGGCAGAGAGCAGCAAAGCTCATCTGAACATCCTTCCCAAGTTTACAACTTGAAGCACTGGGAGGATGTTCAAGGAACCAAGTGATCCTGTCGCCTTGAGGAAAGGGAGACTGCTCTGCACTTGAGGGAAATTAATGCAAGATTTGTGCAAATCCCTGACAAGAGCCACACATTGAAGTGTGACTGGTAGAAACCTCCCAGGGGATCCCTACAGAACATCTACAGGCAACAGGACAGCACTGATCCGTACCAAGCAATTCCTTCTCAGTATCTCCATCTCGGAAGGTGATCCTCTCCACCATAGCCCAGAAAATGATCCCGAGGGCAAACACATCAGCCTTGGCTGTGTAGTGACCCTCCCACACTTCTGGAGCCATGTAAAAGTTTGACCCACACGCAGAGGAGAAGCGGTGCTGGTTCACATTTCCTTTCCCCCGACACACCTTGCTGAGGCCAAAATCTGCCACCTGCAACACAAAATGAGAAGAAATAGCAGCTACTCGCAAACACCAACCTCACAAAGGCACTTACAAACAGCAGCTCAATAAATCCCACTCCAAAATCCACCATGTCAATAACAGCTATCAGATGGCAACCTTAGGGTTACAGAGAGCTGGTATTCCCTGTGAGGTGCCCACTCCCCACTCCTTCCCTGTTGTTTGCTTTTCTTCCTAGGATGAAGACACCCAATGTCTGGTTGTTATCTTTCTGAGAAGCTCATTCTGATGAAATCTAATTGGGCATTAACGTATCTCCAACCTGCAGCTATGGGAAAAGTAGCTCTTACTGTTCCCATGTGAGCACACTGAGTCTCTTCCTTTACTGTTATTATCCAGTGATTAAGATGACATTGATTTAAACATCCCCTGATGGCTCTACAGGTCGAGGTATAAATACTACTATTGATCTAAGTGGTCGAGACATAAATTATCTGCAATTCACTGAGTTATTATTTTATGTCCAGCTACAGGAGCTCTTGGGACTGAAAGCTCAGCAGGAAGCTGGCTCCCACGTTTACAGCTGCTTTTTAGAGAAACATTAAGTTTTAGTTTGATGCTACCAGAAATGCAGCTGGCTATCTTTACCTCAGTCAGGGCATCAACCCACACGAACTCCCCACCTCCCTGAACATCAGCATGTGCTCGAGGCAGCAATATTGGAAGCATTAGCTGTTGTAACAGGACAGTATGTTCTTAAAGTTTAAGGGAAGAGAAAATATTGCTTCATCTTTGGCTGATCGTGATCTCTCTGATTACCTAGCGCGCAGAAGCAAGACAATCCTAAACTGCAACCCTCAGCAGCACAAGAAGTGTGTTACAGACACATGCCATCGTGATCTAAATGTCCTTCCAAGTCTCCAGAAAGCCAGCCCACACGTGACGTCAGATGTCCTGAATACATTTATTACAGGCTACAAAGTAGAGCACATCATAACATTTCCCAAAGACCATTCCCCAGCACGTAATGTGGAAGCATGCAGATCACAAACCCGTTACAGCCAAATTTTATCCCCTTACCTTTACTATGGGATTCCCACGTTTATGAGAGATCAGAATATTGTCCGCTTTCAGGTCTCTGTGCACAATCTGGTTCCTGTGCAGGAAAGCCACAGCGCTGCTGAGCTGCTGCATGAAGCTGTTATTCAGCTGGGCATCTGGGCTGCGGGACAGCAGGTACTCGTTCATGTTGCCACCGTCACAGAACTCCATCACAAACCACAGAAAGCAGGCTGATCTGGGGTCCATGCACCTCCGCCCTTTCAGACAGGTCTCAATCAACAGCAAGTGGCTGTCTGACTTCCTGTAATGGTGACTAATGGGCTGAAAGGCTTGGCCGTTCTGGAGGATACACTCCTCCAACTGGATCACGTTTTCATGCTGCCTCTGGATGCTTTGCAGGGCCCAGAACTCTTGCAAAGCCAGCTCTGCGTTTTCAGGCACGTTACATTGCATCCTTTTCACAGCTACTTTGCTTCTGGTTTTGTTAACAATTGCCTCATAAACCACCCCATAGTTCCCTCGACCCACTTCCCGAATAATGCTGTACTTGGCTTCTGCAGCCATCTCTCACTTTGGCCCAGTGAACAGACAAATCACAGGGAAACGTTTGAAGTCATGACAATCAGTTGCCACCTGCAGCAAAATCCTAGAAAAGAAGAGGATAAAAAGCTTAGAACTCCCAAACCAAGCAGCTCACCAACTATCATGAGCAAATACTTCCAACTGGAGTCAATTTTAGAGGTATGTACATCATTATACACTGCAGCTTCACAAGGACTGACAGCCAGAGCAGGGTTTTAAGAGGAAGTCAATATCCATGGTAACTACAAGACATTATCAAGTACAATCCTGACTGCACAGTAGGACACAACAACATGGGAAGTGACATTGATCCATCCACAGTGGAGCAAGTTTTGTGAGAAAGAAAAAGGGCGACGTGGACACGTTCAGTGAGCAGGGCAGGAAAGGGAGGAGGAGACCTCCTTGGTAACAGCTGAACTGACTTGAACAGAATTGATTTTAAAGAAAAAAAAAAAAGCAAGCCCAAACTCTCCTGTTTGACAGATCTTTCAACCTCACTTTTCCACACGTAACCATACTGATCCATCAATGGAAGCAATGCCCCCCTGCATGTTCACTACCAGTCCAGGCTCAGATGCCAGCCTCAAATCCTCCATTTCCAACGTTTTAGCTCTTCCCACATCCCAGAGTTCCCTCCCCACCAGCTCAGCTCCCCCACACACCTGAAGACCAGTCTTATCCCGGCAATCATCCCCTAACCCACCACCCCATCACCCTCCTGCTTACATCCCTATGCTCACCCAAACCTCCCCTTCCAACCTCCTCAGCCACTGTCCCACATCCTCCTATCCCCAAGGCCTCCTTTCCAGCACATCCTGCTCTGTGTAAGAGCACCCCTCACTCCTTTGCTCCAGCTCTCACTCTTCCAGCCCCATCCATGACTATCAAGCCATGTTTCCCCTTCACTTCAAGCAGCCTGTCCTACCTCAGCTCCTCTCTCCCAGCCCATATACCTCACGTTACTCTTTATTTGGACCTCTGGGATTCTCTTGGTCCCTTCTCCAAGCTTTTCTCCAGCCTTACCCCCTCATAACCCCACTCCCTTTCCCACCCATCTCACCTCTGTCCCACCTCAACATCACCTCAAGTTTTGCTCCTTCTCCCTCAACCAAACCTTCCTCTGCTTTCCACCCACACCCCAAACATCCCAATCCCCACAACCCTCACCCTTTACACCGACTACCCCAAACCCTGCCCAGACCCCAACAAAACCTCTCACCTCCCAGCCCCCCCCTCCCCCCCCCCCCACCCTTCCCGCAGGGCCCCTTTCTCAAACCTCACCCAACCCCCTCCCCACCCCATTCCTGCACCCTCAGCAGTGCCACCACAATGGAAACTTTGGCCCTCTCCCAGGCCCACCCCCACCACAGCGTCCCGAGGGCAGCAGCTCTGCTCCTCCTCCAGCCCAGGCCCCCCGCAGCCCAGGCCCTCCTCAGCTCCCAGTGCCCCCGCAGCCCAGGCCCTCCTCAGCTCCCAGTGCCCCCACAGCCCAGGGCCCAGGCCCTCCTCAGCACCGAGTGCCCCCACCCCCCTCCCGGCCCCCACCATCCCCTCAGACCCCCGGCCCCATTTCGTGTCCCATTTCCCCCCTCAGACCGCCATCCCATCCCATCCCATCCCATCCCATCCCGCCCCCACCTCTCTCCTCACCTCACCGCCGCCGTCGCAATTCCCGCCGCCGCCTCGCCGCCCCGCCTATTAGCCACCGCTGGCCAATCAGAAGGGAGGAGACGCCGCTTGACCAATCACAAGACAGAAAAGGGATGTTTCGTCCGGACCAATCGGAGAGCAGTTCGCCTACCCGCAGCCCAGGCAGGGATGTTCTGCGCCTGCGTAACAATTAGGCTTTGCGGAAGAAACTACAAATCCCAGCGGCCTCTGCGGCGCTACGGGTGCCCGTTAAAGACAAATCTCCCCAAAAGGCGCTGCTCCCCCCCTGCTGTGTGAGGAAGAGTCTTAGGAGTCCCCCAGCCCCCCAATGGCCCCAAGGGCCCCAGAGTCCCCCCTCCAGAACCCTCTTTGGGGAATTTCTGGGGAGAACCGTCCCTCCTGGCTCTGCAGCATGGTCCTGGAGCAGCCCCCAAGAGATGCTGGCCTCGGAAAGAGGGGGAGAGGGCTGCATCCACATTTTGGACGATTCATTGCCTGTATCCCCCAGCAGCCCCAGTCTGAGCCATGCAGGGAAGGTCTGTGCTGATTCTCAGCCCATCTGCAGTGCCTTCAGGTGGTGACAATGTAAGGTGGTGTATGTGATGGTGTAACTGTGTCAACAGACAAGGGAAGAGCCACTGATGTTATCTACCTGGACTTCAGTAAGGACTCTGACGCTGCCCCCACATCCTCCTCCTCTCCAGATTGAAAAGATGTGGATTTGATGGGTACAGTGGATGAGGAACTGGTTGTGAGATTGTCCCCGAAAAGCGGTGGTCAGTGTCCCCATGGCCAGATGGAGATCACTGACCAGAGGTGCCCCTCAAGGACCAGTGCTGTTGGTGCCCCTGTTCATTGCAGGGGTGTTGGGCCAGGTGGCCTTTAAAGATCCCTTCCAACTCAAACCATTCTCCGACTCTCTATTTTAATGGAGCGAGCTAAATAAATAAAGATAACTGAAGTCAAATCCCAGCAGAGGGATTGTTAAGCACTGAACCCACCAGGGCAGTTTGGACTCTATTAAAACACTCTGCACATCCCTCTGGTGACTCAGAGGTTTTATGTGCAACGACGACAGTGACGTAGCAGTTTTTTCCTTTAGAAAGCACAACATGCCAGCACTGGGGTTTGGGGTTTCGTGGCCCTTGGGATAGCACTGGGTGGGATGGGGAGAGCAGCGTTGCGTGGGATGAGCAATTTTGTGGATGCGGAGCAGAGAAATCCTTTATGGGTATTTATTGATTGGGGAATGCATTGTCTGTGCCTCAACAGCCTGATCCTGACCCCAAATCCTGACATTGCCCCAAGGACAAGTCATGGTCCTCAACACCGCAGGATCTGGTTCTTCATTTATGACTGCAAAAATGCTGTGGGGATGATTCACGGGAAGGAGCTTGACGTTGGGGAACAAATGGGGAGGTGGCTCTGACACCCCCTATCCTGGTCCTTTGGGTGTTGGCCCCAGCGTTTGAGAATAAATAGGGCAATTTTGAGCTGTATTTGTGAGGTTTTTGGAACCTGAGCCTGAGTTTGAGCATAAGCAGAGCAGCTCTGGGATGAATTTGAGCATTTTTTGGTCTCTGAACACATACATGTGTGTGTGTATATGTGGACCCATGCTCACCACAGCACCTCCTGAAGTCCTCCCCTACAAAATTTCTTCCCTGCCCTGAAGCACTGGTAGAGATTTGCATAAGTTCAAGAGGTTTTCCTCAAAAACTTCAGCATATGGTGCTTATGAGCCAGTTTCCTCTGCTCATTCCAGGCTCAGGCGTGGTGACCCACTTGGGATTGGTATGGAGGGGACATACGAGAGACAGTATGTCATGTGTTGAAGCACAATTAGTGTCAGATCTACATTTTTTTTTCACCCTGAAAGTGGGATTGCTTTTGCATCCTCCATCCTCCCCTTGTCTCTTTCTTGTCTCAAACGCCAGAGCCAAAAACCAGCTGCAGCCCTCCCAATGGAGATGAATGGAGAGCAGCAAACCACATCCATCCATCCATCCTCAAACCCAAATCCCAACACTGGCATCCCTGTGGGCAGGAGGTGATGGGCTGCAGCTAATAAGAAGCTGCTGCACGCTTTGAGCAACAGCTAAATGAGTGTAATTGTGCTTTCCATAAAGTGCAATTTGGAGTAAGATGACACAAATCCTTGTTGGTCCCACTCAGTGTGAGCTGGTGGTGGCTGCATGGCTTGGGGATGGTGGAATTGAGTATGGAGCAACCAGGAGGAAGGGCTGTGATGATGTTGTGCAGAAGTTTGGGGTAAAAATAACCCTGAAGAGTAAATGGCATGATCTCTGAAGACGTCATTTGTCTTTGTTGCATGTATAGGTTTGATGTTTTGAGATCCTAAAACCAAACCTAGAGAAGGGATGAAGACTCCAGATCAACCCACAAAGCAGAGTGGACATTGGTGGAGGGTTTCTGGTGGGGTGTCACAAATTTCTTCAGCCTCCACACCATCCAAGAGCCATCCCATCCACCTATGGAGATGACCACATCCTGTATCTCCTGGGGCTGAAACAAGCCCTGATTTATTTGCTTATGTATGTCATTTGTGGTCATATATGTTTGTATGTTTAAAAAATGTCCTCCTAGCCCATTTCAGGTCCCTGCTGCTTTCTCCCCTGCTTTGCTCAGGAAGTCACAGGGAGGTGGGATGAGATCTCCTGGGGAGCTCTGGTCCAAGACCTGCTAAAAACAGGACCAATCCCAGTGCACCATCTAATTGGATGGTGATGTTTTCCTGTTTCTCCCATCCTCATCACAGCCCCTCAGAGTCCTTCCTGAGCTCACCCAACTCACTGAAGCAATGGAAACCCGACGGTTGGGTCTTCTCATGGTTGGATGAGGGGACAAATGGTGCCTATGGGTGTGCAAGGATCCTTCATCAGGTTCATCTTCACCCTAGCAGGTGTCAGACTCCCAAAAGGATGGAAACAGTGAGCCTTAATTCTGCCCTCATTCTACAAAAGGGATGAATCCTCTCCAACCTAAACCTACTTCCTCTCATGGGATTTAGATGCTAGACCTGGAATTGCCACAAAATGGGCATCACACTTAGTGTGATGGCAACTCTTCCCAGCAACCATCTCTCCCTGCCCCCAAGTTAATTAGCAAGACCCTGAGCATCTTCACCTGATGTCTTTTGCTACCAGCTCAGCCCCATCCAAATCACCAGCTTAAAATCCAGCCTTGGAGGTAATTTCCTATCACCAGGCTACGGTGATTCCTCTGGGGGAGATCCACTGTAAAATTGTCCCCAGAGGGGACAAGGTGCCTGTCACCCCTTTCCCTCCACCTTGCTTTGGTGAAAAAGCCCTTCATGAAAAACCACAGCAACCTGGATGGTTAAGGGAAGTCTGAGCAATAGGGTTATTAAAAAAAATTAGCTCTCAGCCATGAATACAGTGGGGAGTGCTTCTCCCCTGGCTCCCCCAGGGCAGCTCTGCCACTTTTTAGCAGTTCCATAGCTTTCTGGCTTCTCATGCCCGCCTGGGCACGCACAGAGCAGAGGTCTCAGGCAGGACATTGAGCGCGCTGTTTCAGAGCCAAAGAGAAAACAAAAGGAGCCGTTTTGCTCTGCTATGCAGCCCTTCCCAGGGAGTTGTTAGGGGGAATTACCGAGATATGATCTCAGTGGTGCTGCGGATTTGATTATTGAATTGCCAGTGTGGGGTGGTGAAGGATGCTTGGGGCAGTGAAGGATGCTTGGGGTCATGCAGGATGCTTGGGGCAATGATGGATTCTTAGGGCAGTGCAGGATGCTTGGGTGGTATGGGATGCTTGGGGCAGTGGAGGATGCTCAGGGTGGTACAGGGTGATTGGAGCAGTGGAGGATGCTCAGGGTGGTACAGGATGCTTGAGGTGATGAAGTATGCTTGGGACAGTATAGGATGCTTGGGGTGGGACAGTATAGGGTGCTTGGGGTGATGAAGGCTTCTTGGGGTCATGCAGGACACTTGGGGTGCTGAAAAATGCTCAGTGGCTTGCAGCAGGGTGATCCATGGGGTCAGCTGGATGGGGAAAAGGAGGCAATACTGCTTGGGAAAGGGCTGGATGTGGCTGTGCCCCTGAGGTGGGAGCACTGGGACACACCTTTGGGATGGACCCAATGGAGCACACATCCACCCCATTTTGGGATAAGGGAAGAGATCCCCTTCATTTCCAAATGAAAAGTTTTAATTTTCCCCCTCTGTTCATTGAGCTGGGAATTGATTCTCCCCATCCTCCTGCCCCTGATCAATGCTGGTTGTGCTCATTAAGCCACACTGGAGCAACAAACCCCACGAGCCCCTGTGCCACCTCTCCCCCCCACCCCCCCCCGAGCCGTTTTGGGGTAGGGGGAACTCCATTCCCATCCTGGGGCTGCATCAGTGACAAAAAAGCATCATTTTAAACCCATTAATCCCTAAAAAGAAATTATGGGGTGAATGGTGGTGGGTGCCCCCCAATGCTCAGTGAAAGCTCCAGCTTCGCACCCCACAGCTGAGCCCCCCTGCTCCATAACCCCCCCAAATTCTGCTCCTCGGGATGTTCGAGGGCACTGCACTGGAGTCTGGCAGAAAGGCATCTGGGGGTGACACAGCCACCCCATATTCACGCACCGTCCCCAAAACGCGATGCCGGAGGACACCCCGCTGATGGGAACCGGTTCACGACACAGAGGGGCACGGAGGGGAGGGACACACATCCCCTGTCCCCAGCTGTCAGTGCTGCTTCAGCCCCCGGGGGTGGGCTCAGCCCACGTGCTGGGGGCCGGGCGGGAGGTGTGGGGACGGGTATGCACACCGTCTATATATACCACCAAGGCACCGGCGCCAGAGGAGGCACAGAGCAGAGGAGCTGGCAGCTGACAGCACACTGCAGGTAGGAGATGGGCTTCGGTTTGCAACAGATTGGGGGGAAAATTGGCTTTTTTTTCTTTTTCTTTTTTTTCTTTTTTCTTTTTTTTTTTGCTGGGTTTTTTAGCCCGAGCATCATCGGCGAGGCTTCGATTCACCCCGTATTCCCATTCCTCAGCAAGGGTTAAAGGGAAATATCTCCCCACAAAGCAAAATGCATGATGCTTGTCTGGGCGAGCACCTGCAAAAAAGTTTCACCTTCCCCCAAATGTCCCTTTTTGGACCCAAACTGATCGAGGAACGCAACAGGAGCCCGATGCACGGTGGGGCAGCGGGGTGGCAGGTGAGACACGAAGGGTTTAGGGTTTGATCTGACACAAAGCACCCGGCTCTGTGCCTCCATCTCTGTGCCGATGGCCTGAAGGGAGAAACCACAGGGTTAGCAAACCCTGAATTACCCCTTTTTTGGTGTTTTTCTCTTTTTTTTGGGGGGGGTGATATCCAGGACAAAAGGGGTAGGGAACTTCACAACTTCAACACCGTGGGATGCACCGGGAGGTGCCTGGAGCAGGAGGCATCGCTCCCCCCTCTGACAAAGCACAAAAGGGAGGAAAATGGTTGGGTTTTTGCTTTTGCTTTTTTATTCTTGCCGTCCCCCACAGAAAGCAGCAATGAATGGGGATGGATGTGGGGAGCAGCCCTCTGCCCAAAGCTTTTACCTCTAAATCGCTCCGTCGCTGCCCCATCTGTGTTGATCATCTCGCCGCAGTCTGTAATTTTGGTCAATTATGGCCAATTACCTGATGGAGGGACTCAACAAAAGGAAGCGCTTGTTTTTCCGCCAAGCACCAGGGAAGCAGGGGGGGCTGCTTCCAATTCCCCCCAAACCACCGGCACAAAGATTTGGGGCACACTGGCAGCATTGCTTTCCCCTTCGGCTTTTTCTTTTGCTGGTGGCAACTTTGCATTATTTTAATGCTGGAAGAGAGCGGGAGGGGAAGTGTTTTACCACTGCCAGTGCCGGTGGGGGACACTATTGGATGATAGTGGGGTTTGGGGCTGGAAACAGGTCCATGCCCTCCGAATCGGGCCTTGCATTCAGCTGGAAGAGTGGGATTTGGGAGGAAACAGAACAATCACTGGGGCTGGCTGAGCTCTGGGTGCGGTGCTTGTTCCCCACGTGGTGGGACAGACCCTAACCCTAATGAGAACATTCCCGGGGAACACAGGGTTCAGCATCCCTGAGCAGCCCCATTTCATCTGATTTCAGCCCAAAGCTCACACTCTGCAGAAAAAACCCAGTCAACCCAAATCGAATGAATGAAAGCGCATCGCAGCAGCACCTGCTGCCCGTCCTCCTCCTCCTCTCCTCCCTGGTTATTGATGTCAGAGCCAGACCTGCCCGCTATCTGAACCACAGGCTGTATTTCCACCCAAATCCCTCCTTTTTACCCCAATGCTGTCATTAATGAGGATAATTCAGCTTGATACTGGCATGCCCCAGGGCTGCGGGGCTCACAGCAACGTTTTGGAGGATGCTGTATCCCTCCATCCCCCCAGTACGAGGCAGGTGCTCCGCTTCAGATGGGCTGATTGCATTTTCAGGGGGTATCGACATGCAGTGCCGCCCCTCATCCTGGGGCTCGCATCCTGTCTGCCCCATAGCATCTTCCAGTTGGCCATCCAGTAATTCTCCCAGGCTTTGCACTCCAGCCCTCCCGGGGATACCGGGACACCTCCTTCGGGGGCATTGTGGAGATATTGGGGTTTTGCAGTGTTTTTTTTGGGGGGGTTGTCCTCTCCCGGGAGCATACTGCCAATCCTCTGACTCATGCCGCCAGCCAGTTTTAATGAGACTCGGCAAAGATTAAGCCTTAATTCTGGCTCCTTATCAGCTTTCCCTCCAGCAAATGACAAGCAGCTCCGCGGGGCTCTGTGTCACTGAGCTCGAAGGTGACCGTGACACCGTGCAGAGTCCCCAGTGCTTCTATTGCAGGATGCCCCCACCTTGGTGGAAAACACGAGCCCTGAGCCCTGCCCACAAAAGCAAATCCACCCTCAAATCCCCTCCCAGAGTGCCCCAACATGCTGGTGAAGCACAGGTCACAAAGCCACCGCCGTCACCACCGAGGTCTTCTTTGCCTGTGATGGGCTAAGCTGGGCATGTGGTTCCTGGATACCCATCAGAATGATAGCAGAAGATGGGACATCATGGTTTTAGAAGGAAATGAGGATTTCTGGTCAGCTGGTGGAGCTTGAAGAAGGTTTTAGACGTGTTGCCCATCTCCTTGCCCAGGACATGGCTCGCATAAAGGGACCAAGGTGCCACCAAGGGCAACCCTATCTTTGCTGTCCCCGTGTCCTCAGCCTCACTGCTGGCACACAGATGTCCTGCTTGGGGACAGCCTGAGACGTGCCACCTCACCACGTCCACCTGCTAAATTAAGCCCTGCTGGTACTCGTGTCATGAGATAGCCTGGGAAAATGGAGCTGGGGGTGGGAGGGAGCCTCATTCCCATTATGGTGAGGGCTGAGCGTTGCTCCAACCCATTTAGGAGTTGTGCTGGGGCTCACAGGTTTTGTCTCTGGCTGCAGCCCTGCTGTTGTCACCATGAGGGCTGTGCTCTGGGACCTGCTGCTGCTTTGCCTCTTTGCCCGGGCAAGGAGTGACTGTCGAGGGGATTGCCTGCGCTGCGACCGCCACTTCTACCGGGACGGCTTCGACCTCCTCGTAAGTGCCCCTGCACCCAGTGTGGGGTATGGGGTAACGTGGTGGTAGGGCATGGGGAGCTGTGGGGTGGTGAGGAGCCTCGAGGGTGCTGCTGTCCTTGTCCCTTCTGCTTGGACGCATCGAGGGATTGGATGCATGTGGCCATGGTTGTCATTGTACACCATCAAAGTCTACCAAATTGTCCCCAGATTGGCTTGGGGAGTGATGGAGACAAGGCTCTGATGGCTATGGGATGGAGCTGACATCACTGGGGAGGGTCCAGGCCCTGCAACATGCCCTCCTGGCATCCCCCTTGCACGCCCCTGCCAGAGACACCATCAAAGGGCCACCCAAAACCTGTGAACCCCATCCGGACCAAAGCCATGCCCCACTGGGGCTGCAGATGGATGGTGAGATGTAATATTTGGGGCGGGCAGTGATCTGCAGGGCTGCTGAGCCTGTGGGAGACGTGGTGACGGAGAAAATTTCACACTGCAAAGGGATGAATCAGCCCGTTCCTGCCTGTAATGCTTTCCTTTCCCCTCCGCTGAGCCGTGGCCGGATTCTGGCCAGGAGCATTTCTTTCCTTCCCATTCCCCTCCACCCACAGGGAAGCACTGACCGCCTATTCATTAGCGACACTGCAGTGATAAATCATGGCTTACTGTGACAGGGGAAGCCCCTGGGACTGGGAAATGTCCTAGAAACAGTGGGGATCAGACATTTGGTGTGGATGTCACAGCCGACCCAGTATCAGTCTGCTGCTGTCCCAGTGGGGGCAAAATTCGGGGTGCATCACCCTGCGTTTGGCCCTAAAATTTGAAAGCATCAAATGGAAATGTCTAAGTAGTTTTCCAAGGGCTGCAGAGCTGTGGCTTCAGGGTAGAAAGAGGAGAGCCCCCAAAGTGACTGGCATGCCTGCACCATTCAGGAACCAGGTCTTCAAGATGTGGATGATCAGCCTATGTCCTGGTCCCCAGAGCCATTGGGAGGCAGTGCCAACCCAGGGTGACACCACTGATGCCCTCTGAAGTTTGGAAAGAGCCTCGCCAACTTCTTTTGTCATTGAACGTGGAGGAGCATTGGGCAGCGTTTGCCAAGGATGCCCCAAACAGTATGAGTTGGCCACATCAGAAGATGTTTCCTTATGAATTAAGGCAACAGGGTGATGGCTGGGGACCCTCAGATGCTAGTGGGGCTGTGTTCTGAATGGGTGGTAGGACTGCCGATGGTTTTCAAGATCTAAGTCACCTGGGGACAATTCTTTTTTCTTTTTGTCTGAAGAGCCTGGATGGCATCAGGCATGGACATCATAAATTGCTGGACAGTTAGATGCTTGACCTGTAGCTCTCAGATCCCGTGTTGGGATTTGCAGAATCTCTCACCCATGGAAGTCAATGAACCCATGGCAAAGAGTGGTTCTGCCTTGCAGATGGCCTATTCCGAAAGCTGTGAGATGTGCACCAGCATGTTTCAGCCATAGGATTCCCCACGTTGGCATCAAGAGATTCAAAGAACCCACCATGAAGAAAACACTGAGATGGAACCACTGCAGGAAAAGGGAAGAGAAGCCCTCCCTCCTCGGATCTCCAGCTTCTTGGGATATTTATTGAGTTTGGCTCTCCAAAGACCTTCTCCTGGATGGTTTTCCCTGGGTGGTTTCTCCAGTTGGCTTTTGGAAAGGGATGGGATGTGGGTACTGAGGAAATCCAGTGACATTGTCAGGTCACTTTTGGTGGCCTTTGAAGGGATGTGGTGACTCTAGGGACTGAGGGAAGGGCAAACTCACTCTTAACATCTGAGAAGCCAGGGGCTGGATGGCCTCACAGCAATCCTGGGGCAGGCAGCAGAGAATAACGTCATGCTGGAGAGTTTTTCCAAACACATGAAGGACGAGAAGGTCAGTGGGAGCAGCCAGCTCCCACTCCAGGATTTATGAAGGGGAAATCATGCTTAACCAACCTGATCACTCTCTGCAGCGAGATGACTGGCTTCTCCTGGCTTCTATCCTATGACAACTTGGCACTGGTGAGGCCACTTTTCATCAGTAAAGGGACTGGAATGGACTGGAGTGAGAGTACAGAAAACCAGAACAGGAGAGAACATGGTTTTGCTGTGAGGATGACCACATGCTGAGTGATTGTGGTCTCCATCCTTGGAGATAACCCAACTCCAACCTGTCTGGGGTGCCCATGCTGGAAAAGGTCTCCAGACGTCCCTTCCCACATCCACCATCCCATGGCACACTTGGGGATTTGGGGGCTCATGCCTGGCTGAAGAACCCTGCAGTATCCAGCAGGGAGAGGTGGGACAGGAGTCTGGATGGCAGTGGAAAGGAGTGTGAGGGGTGATGTAGATTCAGGTGCAATTCCCCAGCATCTCCATCACTTCTGGGAGCCTGAGGATGGTTGAAACCCTGAATTTGGGACAAAATGGTGACTGGTAAGAACTGATGTGCTCCCAGTGCCTTTCTGTGGTGTCTTCCAGCATGTTGGTTGGGCTACAGATGGATAGAAGTCCAATGATCCAAGGGGTGATAGATTAAATTGAAAGAGTAAAGGTTTAGATGAGGTACAGGGAATAAATTCTTCACGATGAGGGTGGTGAGGCACTGGAACAGGCCGTGAGTGCTCCATCCCTGGCAACGCCTGAGGCCAGGCTGGATGGGGTTTCGGGCACCTAGTCTATGGCAGGAGTCTGTATGGCAGAGCTTGGGACTGGGTGGAACCTCAAAGTCCCTTCCAACCCAAACCACTCTGGGATTCTATGATCTGAAAACAGTCCCCCCGTCTCCCCGCACAGGTCTGCATCCTGGAGTGCGAAGGCGAAGCCGTCCCGCGGGCCACCTGGGAGATGTGTGCCACCAGCATCCGATCTGCACCGCGTCCAGGTGCCACCGGTGCCGGTGTCCTCGGTGCCATGGAGCCGGCCGAGGCGGTGGCCAGCCCGCTGCAGGTAAGCGAGCTGCTGCGGCGCCGGGACGCCGAAGACGGAGGTGCTGGGATGGCGCCGGGCGCTTTCCCATCGCAGGACGAGGACATTTCCCGGCGGCTCGGAGGTGGCTTCCCACGGGGGACACGCGGCTCGTGGCCGGCGGCCCGTGGGGTGCAGAAGCGATACGGGGGCTTCATCGGGGTGCGCAAGTCGGCGAGGAAGTGGAACAACCAGAAGAGGTTTAGCGAGTTCCTGAAGCAGTACCTGGGCATGTCGCCCCGCTCCAGTGAGTACGACATGGCCGGCGACCTCAGCGAGCACAACGAGATCTAGCCGGCCCCGCGGCACCGCGCCATGGACACGCGCGCCATGGCCAAAAAGTCAATCCATTGCCCCAACCCCAAAACCTCCATTAGGAAGGGTTTCTCCAGGAAGCGATGGCTGCTTGTTTTTTGTTTTGTTTTGTTTTGTTTTGTTTTCATTGTACCCTCAAAAGGCCATAATTTTACCCCCTCGGCCCCCACCCGTCCTTTGCCCCTTTTGCTTTTTTGGTTGGCAACATTTTGCCCAAGGAACGCCAATTTTGCTCCGCTGAGTGGCGATGCTGGATCTTGGGATGCTCCAGTGCCGCATTCCCCATTCCCAATGGGTGCACCTCAAAAACAGAAGGGAAAAAAATAACGGCTTGGAAACACCAAGCCCTAAGGCTGGGCTGTGAGTCCCGACCTCAGTGACACCCCAGAAACATCCCTTTGCCATGGGTCACATTGGGATGTTAGGCAAAAGGGTTTTGTCCCCAACACCATAAAAGTGTGCAGAATGTTTCAGCCGCCTCCTCCCATTAAAAAAAACCCACCACCAACAACAGAAAAAACGTCAAATAAAACCAGACCTGTTGCTTCTGTAAATGAAATGACTTTTCCCCAAAGCATCGCGTTGGCAAAACCCAGTGGTGAGAGGGGAGCATCCCCCTGGCCCCAGGAAACGGTGCCAGGATGCTCTGAGCTCCCACCCCACACCCACCCAAACTCTGTAAAAGTGAAATTTAGTAGGATTTTTACTTTCCCCCCTTCTTTTTTTTTTTTTTTTCCTTTTTTTGTTTGTTTGTGCGTTTGTTTTTTTGCTGCAAAGCATCTCCTTAAAACCAGGGGATTCCTCCCCCAGCCCTGCAGCCCCCAGGGCAGAGCATCCTGGGGCAGAGCATTCCGGGACAGAGCATCCCGCTCCCTCTCTTGCACTGCTCTCAGCTGCAATTATTATTATCTTTTTTTTTTATTATTATTATTTTTATTTTTTCTGTTTTGTTTTGTTTTTGTTTTTGTTTTTGTAGCGTTCCGG
Organism: Perdix hodgsoniae; assembly: GCA_035772895.1. Lineage (NCBI taxonomy): Eukaryota > Metazoa > Chordata > Aves > Galliformes > Phasianidae > Perdix > Perdix hodgsoniae. The sequence goes on along the minus strand of JAPSGF010000024.1, from coordinate 4,838,522 downwards.
CACCGCGTCCCGGCACCTTCCACCAGGCACAGGCAAAATTAAACCCTGCTCCTGTCCACCCAAGCAGCCTCCAACCTCTCACTGATGGACCCCAAAGCGCTTCAGACTCGCACGCGTCCCGAAATCATTTTTCTCCCTTCTCGAGAGCAGCCAACCGGGTGCAATTTAAGCCAGGACGGGAAAGGATGAGGCCACCGCCGGAGCGAGGAGTCGTGGGGTGGGGAGTGGGGCAGAGGACTGCGGGGATTGGGGGGGGGAAACAGCCCTCAAAAAAAACAACAACAAAAAAAAACAACAAAAAAAAAGGGATTTTGGCAAAATTTGCGCCCTGCTTGGCCATTGGGAACACCCAACGTGGGAAAACAGTGATTTTAAAAGTTTTGTTTTATTTCCCCTCCCAAATGGCTTTCGGGCATCCCCTCCCAGCATCGTGTGCCCCTCTGGGGCTCCCCACAGGATTTACCCCCAGCATTTGGGGTTTGCATCCCACCACGGCTCGGTTCCCAAAAAAAAAGGGACCAGAGCACCACCCAGCACCCAGGGCTGGGCAGAAAGCACCTGGAAACGGTGTTGGTTTTTTGTTTTGTTTTCGTTTTTATTTTTTTCTTTTTGTTTAAAATAATTTTTATTTCGCAATTACTATTTTTTTGAGTGCTTTCCTTGAGGTTTTCTATGGACTCCGGGGTTGACTTCTTTGCTCAGCATCGCAGCGTGTGTTTTCGTCGCGTTCCCCCCCGCCATGTATTGTGTCCCCGCTGCCGTCCCACCACCGGAGCCCTGGTCTCACCCTTTGTACAAAATAATAATGGTAATAATAATAATAATTAATAATAATAATAATAATAATAATAAATACCCCCACAAAAAGAAAACAAAACAAACAAACAAAAACAAACCCGCACAACGAAACACAGAAAAGAAAAAACAACTCAACCCTCTCCCTGTTCTTTTTAATTGTTTCATACAAAGGTTTCTCCATTAAACTTGTACATAGCAAAAGGATTAATAAATTAGTTTACTGTTTCTACGATATCAGTGCGACTGGCGACCGTCACTTGGGACAACGCTTACGCTGCTGCCATCCCTGAGGCTCAGCTGGGAAAAACAAAAAACAAACAAACAGGTTTTGAGGGGGAAAAAAATGAGAACTTGTTTTTTTTTGGCAAATGTGCACCAACCTCAGCTGAGCTCTCCCCTTGCATGGGCTGCAGCAGCGTGGCAGGAGAGTCACCCCATTGCGTGCATACCTGGCAGCCCTTCACTCGAAAAGGGATGGACTGGGGGTGTTAATTGGGGGAATAAAAGAGCGTTTCAGAACTTAAGGTAGAGAGGGGATGTGCCCAAAGGAGCTGGAAATAATCCAGTGGGGACACACCAAGGTCTGGGCTGAGACGGTGGCAGCTCACTGCAGTGATATCCCCACCCTGCAATATAGGAAGGGTTCTTGGGGCTTTCTTGAATGCCCCCAGGAGCAGATGCCAGGCAGCATTTGTCCCCTGCAGGTGCCACATGGAGCCAGCTTCCATTTTGGTCACTGCAAGGCTTCAGCTTCACCCCACAGCTTCCCAATGGAAACATGGGGTTGGGATCAGGGGTGCCCAAGGCCCTCAATGGGACTCGTTCTTGTCAGCTCTCCTCCCATCCTTTCCTCCTTTTCCACCACCTTGTGCAAAAACATGGAATTATTCATAGGGTCATAGCATGGCCTGGGTTGCAAAGGCCTCATCCAGTTCCAACCCCCTGCTGTGTGCAGGTCACCAACCAGCAGCCCAGGCTGCCCAGAGCCACATCCAGCCTGGCCTTGAATGCCTGCAGGGATGGGGCATCCACAGCCTCCTTGGGCAACCTGTTCCAGTGCCTCACCACCCTCTGGCTGAAAAACTTCCTCCTCAGATCCAACCTAAACCTCCCCTGTCTCAGTCCCAAACCATTCCCCCTTGTCCTATCGCTATCCACCCTCATAAACAGGACTCAGGCTCTGTGCACTGTGCATTGTTCAGGCTTTCTGCAGCAGCAGGCAGCTTCTGAGCTGGGCAGTCCCACGGTGAAGCTCCGCACAGGACACGGGTCAGAACCCCCCCGGGTTGTGCACGCACCCACTCCTCCCTGCAGCTTTCAGCTTGAAAACTTGAAGGACCGGGCTTTTTGAGGAGGAAAACCAACGGGAGAGGAAGGATGCACCATCGGTGGGCAGACACTGCTACCTAGTGGTGCCACAAGCCGTTGTGCCACGGGGATGGAACCGTGCAGGGCACCGAGTGCCTCCACCTCCACCTCCACTGCAGGGCACCGGGACGCACGGCACAAAGACCAGGCAGAGCCGGCGAGCTCTCAGGCAACTTTTCTTTATTTCTTATAAAATATATTTCATATCGCTGCTGTAAAAATTACATTTCACATTTGCATTTTTTAAAAATTCTTTTTTTTTTTTTTTTCCCTCCATATTTTTTGGTTTTTTTTTTTTTTAAACAATAAAAATAATACTTGGAAGACAGCCAAGAAAAGCTCCAGGACAGAAGATAACATCCTCCCAGCCCAGCAAAGCAGCAGGGTCCTGTGGGAGCACAGGGATGAGCATCCCTGAGCCCTTCCCCGTGCCATCACCCCCCCCCCCCCCCCATCACCACTCCCAGCATCACCCGATGGCAGCAGGGCACGGTGACAGTGCGGGGTCACCCTGCGCTCAGTTTGGGTGCCAGCGGGGCTGGAAAAGGAGAGCAGCCTCCAATTAGTGCCCAATTAAGAGGTTCCTATTTACATACATACACACGGCAGACAGCTGGAGTGGGAGACGTCTCCAAGCTGAGCTTGTAGTCGGGGTTACCCACGGTGGGTGGGATGGAGTTTGGTGAGACCAAGGCTGGAAGCGAGTGAAGAAATAATGAAGAGATGGGAAAGGGAAAAGAAAACAACACAGAAATGGGACACCAGCCAACCTGACAAACCATAGAATGGCCTGGGTTGAAAAGGACCACGATGCTCATCCAGTTTCAACCCCCTGCTGTGTGCAGGGTCGCCAACCAGCAGCCCAGGCTGCCCAGAGCCACATCCAGCCTGGCCTTGAAAAAACGACACCAACACCTGCTGTCACTGCAGCAGAAATACAACCTTTTTCCTTTTAAAAGTGTAAAAAAAAAAAAATCCAAAATACTCCCAAACTGAAATAAAGGGAAGCCAGGAGCTAAAGGACAGTTTTGTCCTATTAAATCCGTACCGCAAAAGCCCTCAGAAAATAAAGCTGTGTGCAACTCTGGGTGAACACCATCAGCACAGAACAGCCCTGTGCAGGCTGACCCTGGGGCTGTAAGTGCTATTGGCTGCAGTGGGAGGCACTGCACCCCGACATCTCAGGCGTCCCACCAAGCCCTCAACTCAACAGGCATTCAGCCACTCATTCCAGAGCCATTCCTATCCTTTTCTTCCTATTTTTAATATAAAAATCACCTTTAACGTTAAGCAGAAAGTTATTCTCATTTCCATTTGCAGAAATTCAAGTTCCCATCGGTGAAAAAATATGATTGACTACAGGAGGGGGAGGCAGTGCGGATTGTCAGGCGCTACACCCTGGTTTGGGGGACAAAGCCCCGGGGGGTGACACCCCCACATGGCTTGTGTGACATTTCCTGAGTGATGGGGACCCAAACGGGGTCACTGGTTGGGGCAGAAAGGAACAAGAAAAGCAAGAAGGGAAAACTTCCGGGTCTGAGTTGTGGGAGCAAAGGCACGAGGTCTGAGGGAACCACAACTAATCCTTTTTGTTTAATTATTATCTCCACACTCTGAGCGACCTGCGCCTTCAGCATCACAGAAACCCGCCTGTGCTGCTGCTGCAGGGACCAGCAGCAAGCTTGGGAGCTGCCAGCTCTGCAATCCAAATGGTAGCAAATGCCCCAGGGGCTCTTCTTTTTTTTTTCCTCTAAATAAAAAATAAAAATCAAGAATAAATTCCTATTTTTGAGCAGTGCAATAACCCCAGCATGCAACCCACTGCTACCAGGATGCAGAGCGTGAACCTGCAGAGCTGTTCCTGCAATAGACAGCTGTGGGGATGGCTGATGGCAGTGGGAGAGGAAAGGGCTTTCCCAGCACGGCAGCCCCAGCAGGGATGTGATCCTGAGCCAGCTGCCCTCCAGAGAAAAACACGGGCTTTGAATCAGACCTGCACGGACACACTTGGGATGAATCCTGGGGGAGTTTTGCTTCTGCTTCCTGATTCTGAATCCGCCCATTTGGTACCAAAGATCGGGTTCTGGAACGAGTTACTGTTTAGATATACAAAATTACAAAAAGAGGTTGACAAGCACCAGTATTACACGTATACATCTATGGCAGAGCACCAACAGGGCGTGCGTCCATCCAGCAGCAAAACGATGCTCTCCCAGCCATAGAATTTGCTTTTTGAAGGGAGTTTTTGTCACATCGCAGTCCTGAATATCAGCCCAGGCTCGAGCCTTGTGCAGGGATCACTCCTGGTTGTGCCTTATGGGCTGTGGTTATCAAAAATGCAGCAAAAAAAAGAAGAAAAAATATCCAGGACACAGACTTGCCTGCCGCCAATGGGGTGCAAAAGTAAATTTTAAGATCGCTTGCAAAACTGGGGCCACACTGTGATGCTGAGGGAAAGCTCTTCCCAGTCCTCCCAGCTTGCCAGCTGCCTTTGCTGGTGAAATCAGGAAGATTTCTTTGTTTAAAAACAAACAAGCATTTGCTCTCAGCCTGCTTTTGAAAGACACAGCGAGGGCCACAACATAGTTTTTCACAGAACTAAGTAGATGTACAAAGCCTAAAAGGAGAAGGAATACCTGCTTTTGCTTTAAAAGCTCTCAAAGCTTTCCTGATTCAAGAGGCTTTTCCCCCAGATGCCTCCAAAACAAACAAACTGGAAGCAGAGACATGTGCAGGCTCCAGCTGCAGAGCGAGCAAAGAGTGCATCCATGAGGCAACGAGGTGAGCCACCCCAAAAACCAGCCTTGCCTCGTGCTTTTAAAGCTGCAATAGTTCTTGATGCTTCAGGACACGAGTGATTTGCACTTCATAGACAGTGAAAGGACAGGGGAAGCTGCCTCTACGCCTCCCCCTGGCTGCACTGCAGCAGCTCGGGAGATCCTAGCGTTGACCTGGGCAATGCAGGGAGCTCTTTGGTCCCCAGATCACCTGCAATGTCCCCCGAGCACAGAGCCATGGCTTCCTCCTCCCAGCCCCAGTTTTTAAACTGTACGAATGGGAGATATTCTTCATGTTTTACAAATTTTTTTGGGGGGGGGGGGGGGGGGGGGGGGAAGTGTTAAAAAACAAACCAAAACAAAACGAAAAGAGCAAACCCAGCTGATGTACAATATACAGGAGGAGGAATTTACACGCAGCTCTGGAGGGCTCTTCTGGAGTCCCAGCAGGTGCCTCCAAGGTCCCTGGGTGCAGCAGTGAGGGACTCCAGTGCTCCTTTGGGCAGGAGCAAGGAAGGAGGTGGCACTGCAGGGCCATGCTCAGTCCAGGAAGCGCTGACAGGCTTTTTTCCACCGACAAGCTGTGCACCACTGGTCCCGGTGCTCGATGCCGTACACCTTACGGCACTTCTTGGCTTCACCACGAACTTTCCTGCAAAGAGGCAAAGAAATTGAAAATGTACCCAATGTTGCAAAGTTTCAGAGATTTGTGTCTCTGCTACACCGTGAGCATCATTTGTTTGACGTGCAGGAATGCATCCCTCTTGCTCAGGGTGCACTTTGCACAGTGAGAGCCTCACCTGGTGCCAAGGGGCACGCGGGGCGGCGAGGCGACGATCAGGTGGGACTTGAGCATCGGCGTGGGAGGTTGGGGTTCACTGAAGCTGAGCGACCGGCTCCGCACCTGTGGGGACATTGAGGACCATGTAGGATAAGGCTGAGGATGTTTACAGCCAGCAGGGAGTCTGGGAACTCCCAAAGGCTCGGGGAGAAAGGATGAGGACTCACCGGTGACAAGGATGGGAGAGTCGAGGTGGCAGTGGCCCAGCTGATGCTGGTGAAGATGTGTGGGGACACTGGAATCTGGATGGAGGGCAACGCCTGTGGGGGGAGATAGGGAAGAAGGTGGTCAGCATTAAGCCTGGTGGATCTTGTTCCCATGTGCCCACGGGCCATCTCTTCCCTGCAAAGACCAGCTTGAGGCAGCTTGAGGTGCTTCCCTTGAAGTGGGGAAGGAATCCCCCATGCAATCCCTCCTCCAAGTGGTGCTGGAGAGCCACTGTGGCAGGGGACAAGGGACAGGGACCACAGCTGGGGCGTTTCCAGCTTACCCAAGCTGCAGGATCTGGCGCAGCCACATTCCATCCCCAGCTATCTGCAGCAGAAGGGTGTGTTGCATACCACTGCCACTTAACTGCAGGCAAGCTGTGGCCATCGGGCAGCCCCTGAACCCCTGCCCAGCTGCTAAGGAAGCAGGAGGTGGCACCAACTCACCTGGTAGGCGTGATCAGCCTGGATGTGCCAGAAGGAACTGGGTGCAGACTGACTGAGCGAGCTGCTGGCCAGAGCAGGTTCCAGCATTGGTGGCTCCACCAGCAAAGCCTCTGGCTTGGCTAGGGCTTGCTGGATGATGATGGGGGCAGACACAGATGTGGGGCTGGTGTTGGTGGTTGCCTCTGGTGTGGGCTCCTCCTTCACCTGCACTTCAGTGTAGTAGAAATCCTCTTCCCGCTTCCGCTGGTCACAGTCAGCGCTGTCTCTGTGAGGGAGAAAAAGGGAATAAGGCTGAATATGCAGCTCCTGTCCCAGGGAAGGGAAGTGCCCAGCTCTGGAGCTCTCATACTCTAAAGTGTTATGCTGGCTGTGATCAGCATGGCCCCCTACTTCTGTAACAGCACTTAGCACTTTGAAGGAAGATCAACACATCTTTCAGCACCTCCAGAAAAGCTGGCAGGGTGACCAGGCACTGCTGAAAGTCCCCTGCTTTCTCGCTGAGTTCATTTAGCATGGCTGCAGACAAGTCTTGAGGCTCATCGATTAGGAAAAAAGCATAAAGGATCTGACTGTTTCCCCACTATGATTATCTGGCACTGGATGGCAGTCCAGCGCTGCCTACTGTAGCACAGCCCTTCCACTGTCATCTCTCCGGAAGCATTTGAACAACTACAGAACCATAAAGGTTGGAAAAGACCTCTAAGATCATCAAGTCCAACCATCAAGACAGAAGCAGAAAAATGCATAGAAGAAAACATGTACGAAAGCACAAGCAAAGCTGCTCCCCACACCCTAATTTGGTACCTAACACAGACCTGAGCTAGGCAGATTAGCTCCAAGCACTCCAAGCTCTTGGCTCTGAAAACTTCCAGTCCTAAAGTTCAAGCACAACCCCCAGATCTCCAGAGAAGCCCAGGACTCCCTTGCTGCAAGGCAGGGATGGGTGACAGCAGTTGTAGTGGCTGAGAACAACTGAACTCAGTGCACTGGAACGAGGGCATCTCTGATCTTGGGGATATTTGCTGAAGGAAGGGGAACTGCTAGATGCCAGCACGTCCAGCACAAGTGTGCATGGGTTTCAAAGTTCAGCAGGGGCTGAGGAGCTGAAACTTGTGCCTTACCCGAGGTGCTGGGTCTTGACGTGCCGCTTGATGCCAACGATGGAGCGCAGGACTTTGCCACAGTTTGGCCACAGGCACTTGTACATCACTTTCACTGAGTTCTGGAGAGGGAGACAGCCTGTGTCACCAACTGCACGGTGGCAAGGTCCCCTGCAGGGCCGCACTTACGGTGCTGGGGTCCCCAGTACCTTTCTCTTCCGCGGAGCTGGCTCGTCGAGGAGAAAGGGATCAGAGTCGGTCTCGAAGCCATCATCAGCTGGTGGGGAGCTGAGTGCCTCGCTGGAGTGCTTGGGGCTGCCCTCAGGATGTGGGGGAGATGGGGTGGAGATGTCGCTGCCCCCACTCCAGTGCCCGCTGGTGGTGCTGCTGCCGCTGTCTGAGACGTCGCCACTCTCCTTCCAGGGATCGCACGCTGCCCGTGATGCTGAACACAGGGAACACACAGCCACCGTCACCACAAGGCACTGAGAGCAGCCCTGAGGCTAGATAAACTATGTCAGCAGCTTGCTTCCAGTTTTAAATGTTTTCAGTGAAGCCTCTGCACCTCTGCTCAGTGCCAGGTCCCAGCTTTATCCCATTTCTCCACAAGCACAACCCTGCAGGGGACAGCCAGCACCGGGGCACGCACATTTCCCACGGCTCCCAGCTGCTATTTTTATCCCATCAGCTCCATTTGACTCCTTGGGAATGAAAGAGCCTCTAAAAAAAGGAGCAGACAGGCGGTGCTCCCCAGCCCGGGGCTCCCCGGTCCCCCAGGAAGGTGACAGACAGCAGGGTCACCCCACTGGCACGGTCCCAAACAGCAACAACGGGCTCCTCCAGGAACCAGCGCTGCTCCAGCCCGGCACAACCTGTGCCCTAGCTGCTATTTGGCACTGAGCTCAAAGCACCAGCAAAAAGGCCCCTTCAGCATCCAAAGGGCACACTGTATTTTTCCACATTCCCCCCCCCCCCCCCCTTTTTTTTTTCTCCTAGATGTTGTTATTCTTATTTTTCAGTGCACACTCACGGGGGATGCCACTCTCGCTGGCAGGAGGGCTCTGCACCACAGGGCTGCAGGAGAGGCTCGTCAGCACCATGGCTGCAACCATCTCGTCCATCTCCACAGCTGCGTCAGCTTTCCTGTGTTGTAGATGGAGGAAAAAGCAGAGAGATATCCCGTGAAAAAAAGCAGGAGAGCCAGTGTGCATAAGGGTGGTGCTTCTCACAGAGGCAGCGTGGCTCCCACCACCCTCCTGCAGTCTTTAAGTCTTCAGGAAAGACTTTTTTTTTTCCCCCTCCCTAAAGCAGCATTTGCAGAAAATAAATCCCCTTAATCCTGAATGCAGCCATTCCCTGGATAACCCATGCTCTGGTAAGGCAGAGATTTCCCCAGTGCCTCACTCTGTCAGTGTAAAACCAAGCATGAGCACCGCAGGAGCCCCTTCCCATCCTGTCAAGATACTACCAGCCCCAGGCACGAACCTCTTGGGGACGTCAATGCTGTTGGACACAGATCTCTGCAGTGCCTCAGGCACATCCTGCAGCCTCCAGCACGTGTGCAAGCCCTGCTCTGGCTGCAGCACCTTCACTTTGTCGCTGGGCGGGTTATGCTGCTCCACCAGCCCTGTGCACTCCTGCCCACTGTAGGTGACAAGAACCTGAAAAACAGCCAAGGGGAGCATTATTGGTGCTGTGTCCTGATGCACGACCCCACTGCTCAGGTCCTTCTCCTGCAGCAGGGGGATACTGCAGGGTATTTGGGGGATAAAGGCTATCCCAGAGCTGTCACAGAATCACAGAATGGCCAGGGTTGGAAAGGACCTCAAGGATCATGAAGCTGCAGCTCCCCCACCACAGGCAGGGCCACCAACCTCCGCATTTCATACCAGCCCAGGCTGCCCAGGGCCCCATCCAACCTGGCCTTGAACACCTCCAGGGACGAAGCATACACAACTTCTCTGAGTAGCCTGTTCCAGCACCTCACCACTCTCATGGTAAAGAACTTCTCCCTGACATCCAACCTAAATCTTTCCTCCCTCAACCTAAAACCATTTCCCCTTGTCCTGCAGTTCTCTACCCTTTCATACAGTTGACTCCCCTCCTGTTTGTAGGCTCCCTTTAGGCACTGAAAGGCTGCAATGAGGTCACCCCACAGCCTTCTTTCCTCCAGGCTGAACAAGCCCAGCTCCCTCAGCCTGTCTTTGTAGGGGAGGTGCTCCAGTCCCCTGATCATCTTTGTGGCCCTCCTCTGGACCCTCCCCAACAGCTCTCTGTCCTTCTTGTACTGGGGGCTCCAGACCTGGACGCAGTACTGCAGATGGGGCCTCACAAGGGCAGAGTAGAGGGGGACAAAAGCCTCTGTGTCCCAGCACACCAGTGGGTTAACAGTGTTCACCCCAACTCCACTGCTGAGATCTGCCCTTGGAACATGCTCCCCAACTCTGTCAACTCCACATTCAGCTGCTTCTCTGAGCACCATGACTTTGGACAGACTTCTCCAATGAATCTGCTTTTACCTTGCCTGCACGTCATGTTGCAGCAAGGATGCCCACTACTATCACACCCCCTGGGAAAGCACGTAGATGAGGGTGGAAATCCAGAGGAGAAGGAGGCCTCCTGGGTGCAGTCCCATCCCAGTTCCTCCCATCACAGCTCTCATGACCAGCAGGAGACATTCAAACCTCACCTGCTCCTCTCTCGCAGTGTCTCCCTTGCTCCTGTGGGCTGTTTTCCAGCACAACCACCCATGAGCCTATTTCTGTTAATGGAAATGGATCTGTGTCCAGAGAAGTTACATGTGTCTCCAGCTATTTATAGGCACAGGAGCATCTCTTTATGGAAATGCTGCAGGGAATCACACGAAGAAGCTGACATGGGATGGACACAGGCAACCATGCATTGACCAGGGAAAAGCACATGGGACCATTCCAGGTGAATGGAGCATCTAGCAGAAAGTATGATGTGGAAAAAGCCACAGCTGCTGGACCAAGGCTAAAAGAGCGAGTGCCAGATCAGTCTGATCTCACTCACAGCTTCCAAAATCCATATCCCTTATCCAATGATCCCAAAAAATAAGAGGCGAGGCTTCTCTCTGAACACCATCCGTCCCTGTGAGTGAGGCACTGCACAGGGAGGTGGCATCTCCTTCTGACACCAATCCCAGCTGTGTCACACACACTACTTTTAAGTCATTTCCAGCAGCAGAGCAAGTGAGCAGAATCCTCTGCACTGGAGCACATAGGAGAAAACAGCTCTCACTGTCCTGTGGCTTGTCAACACACAGCAGGAGGAATCTGCCCTTCCCACAGCACAGCGCTGGGCACAGGAGGAGCCAGAAAAGTGAACAGGGGCCTTATTTACACGGCCTTTCACAAGCTCTGTCCTCAGTAGCTTTTATAGCTCTGCAGATAGAAGACAAGAACAAGTGCTGCTCCCCACCCCAGGCAGCATGAGGCCAAAGCACAGCCACCCACAGGACTGGACAGGCATTCTGGGGGATCCACAGCACCCCAGTCCTTCCCTAGGAGCTGCTTCACTGGTAGGTCCGTGCCACCAACCATGCCCAAGTGGGCCTCCAGACCCCTTACCCAGACCCTCAACTGGGGTGGAAAAGCTCTGAAGCCCAAGCAGGTGACATGGGGATGGACACCTCCGTAGCACAGCTGGGGGGCTCCTTGGTGTGCTGACATCAACACAGGTTATGGGACAAGCTTATGGAAGAGACGTCCACCAGGAGACACTGCTGTATAAAAACCATCTCCTTCAGCCCCAAATGGCATTCAGGCTGAATGTGGCTCTGGGCAGCCTGGTCTAGTGGCTGGTAAACAGGGGGGTTGAAACTAGATGATCATTATGGTCCTTTTCAACCCAGGCCATGCTGTGATTCTATGATTGGGGAACACCAGTGGGAAGCGTCCAGCCTCCTCTGGACAATCACTTTGGGCTGGGATCAGAAGCAAGAAAGAGAGAGATCTGTGCTTGAGGCAATGTATTCCAAACCCAACACAACACCCATATGCAGCTCTCCCTAAGGACAGCTCCCCCCTGGAGCTACAATTAGGAGGAGCCCTGGGAGTTTTCTCCCCCTGCCAACGCACAGCCCACATCCGAAAGCCTCCTTACGTACTTGTTGCCGGCGGTTGGGGCTGGGGAATCTCGATGCCAGGCTGCTTTCCTCTGCAGGCTGAGTGCAGGACACGTCGTCTGGCAGCACGGCGTGGATCTGGGGAGCTGCCAGGACCCCGTCAGCCAAAGCACCGGGGGCAGAGACACGGGTGCCGAGCAGGGAGCGCTTCCCCAGGCGCCTGGACAGCACGCTCGCCATCGCGGCCACGCTGCGGGCGACAAAGACGTGATGGCATTACCACCAGTGCAGGATTGCAAGGCTCAACCGGCAGCATCAACCACATGGGGCACGTGGGGATGGTGGCATCGCCCCCCCCATCCCACGGCTTTCATCCTTAAAGCCGCCACAAAAAACCTTTTTGGAGAAAGGGGAGCAAAGGGAGGAGTTCCCACCCGAGCCTCCTCTTGATGTCTTCATTATAAAGACACAGCGTGGAGACTGGGGACATCCCCCTATAGCACCACAGTCTTTTGCCCCCTTATCTCTACTCACAGGGGATACAACCACACTCCAGCTCCAACTTGAGCCCAAGCTGCCCACCCTGCTGCCCGTCTTGGGGCTTTTGGGAGCTTCCTGCAAGCTGGCACCTCATACCCAGAACCTCCAGAGCCAGCAGAACAGCTGCTCCCTTCTACTATGAAGAAAGGTTGAGGGAACTGGGCTTGTTGAGCTTGGAAAACAGAAGGCTCCAGGGAGACCTCATTGTGGCCTTCCACATTGGAAGGCTTGAATGGAGCATGGAAACAGGGGGGGGAACAGCTGTTTACAAGGGTGGGTAGTAATAGGACAAGGGGGAATGGCTTTAAACTGAGACAGGGGAGGTTTAGGTTGGATACGAGGAGGAAGTTTTCCAGCCAGAGGGTGGTGAGGCACTGGAACAGGTTGCCCAAGGAGGCTGTGGATGCCCCATCCCTGCAGGCACTCAAGGCCAGGCTGGATGTGGCTCTGGGCAGCCTGGGCTGCTGGTTGGTGACCTGCACACAGCAGGGGGTTGGGACTGGATGAGCACTGTGGGCCTTTGCAACCCAGGCCATTCTATGAAATTCTAATGAAAATATTGGGACCACATCTGCTTCCAGCAGCCCCTGCGGCCTTTGAAGGCCAGATCCCATTTCGGCGCTCCGAAAGGCACAAAGCAAAGCAAGGAGAGCAGGCGCTGCATTCACCGCCGGCGGAGCCGCCCCGAGTTCTCCCAGCTGTTTGCAATCATGCACTGCAGGGGTCAGCGCCGGCACCGCTCCCAAATTCTGTCTCGCTTCCACGCCGGCTGTGCATTTTGCAGTTTCCAGCTCCGTGCACCGCAGCAAGGCCTGGGGAAAGGAGGCACTTTGCACGCCTGGTTTGGCAAACAAGGAAAGCTTCGTTTAGCCAGAGGGGAAGGTCTGGGGCAGCAAAGCCCCGGCTGCTGCTTGCTTCAGGTTGGCAGGAAAACTGCAGGGAAGGTTGCTGCTCCATGTGTGCATGTGCATAAGTGCAGTGTGCGTGCACGTGCACTATGCATGTGCACACATGCACGGCAATTCCAGCACAGCCCAGTTTTCTTCCTTTTCCATACAAACTTAAAAATAAAAAAGCCAAAAGGAAAACCCAAACAAACGCCAATAGGTTCCTCCAAACGCAGCCGAGCTCCTGCCACCGACCAGCAAAAGCAGACCATAAAATCCAGCCTTTAAGAGCCTTGAAGCGCCGCAATAAGCGATAATAAAACACGACTTTTCCAGCCTGCTTCCAAAAGCCCCCCCTGCGAACGCGGAGCTCTCCGACACGGGCAGGGAGGCAGATATCTGCACGGACAGATTTGCAAAGTTTGGCGTTTTGTTTAAAGAGGAAAAAAAAAACAAAAAAGCTCCCGAGAGCGGGAAGGCGACGGCTTGGTGCAGCGCCAGGACGTGCAGCACAAAACCCATAAAGCAACTCCGGCCGGGACAGCAAATTCCTCCTCCCTCTCCAAACAGAGCGACGATATTCTTTTGCAAAAGTAAAGCGAACGCGTGGGGAGCGCAGGCGGGCAGCGGTCCTGTGGGGGTGATTCCCAAGGAAAACACTTTTGGAAGAGGCTTAAAAAATGCACTTTCCGGCACAGGGAGGAGCACGGAGCGGCTTCCCCCGGGAAAGGGCCCCCGGGCTGGCGCTGCAGGGAGCCCGGCCCTGCGGGAAGGCGGCCAGGAAGGAAAAGGCGGCAGCGGCCGAGCGCAATTTGAAGCTTCGGTGCAGGCAGCGGGACGTGGGTGCAGCGGGAGAGGCGCGCAAGGCTGTGCAAGCGAACGGGAGTACGGGCACGCGTGTGCGTGGTCATGCATGTGCGTGGTCACGCATGCATGTGCAAGCGTGCAAGGCACGCGTGCAAAATGGCATTGCCGAGGGCTGGCGGTGCGCGTCCACGCCTGCAACGGAGGGAGGCACCGGGTGGGGCACGTGTGCGTGGGGAGCACGAGTGGGGTGTGTGTGTGTGGGGGGGGGGGGGGGGGGGG
>JAPSGF010000024.1:4810297-4824285 GCA_035772895.1 Perdix hodgsoniae | reverse complement strand
GGGGGTCGCAGCGCGAGGCGGCGCGGCTCGGCACCCCGGGGGGAGGGGTTGGAGGTTCCCCCGTTCGCGCACAGCGGGCGGGAAGCGGCAGCCGCGCCCGCCCGCCCCCCCCGTTCTGTTATCCCCCCCCTCCCCCCCCGTTGCACGGTACCTCGGCGGGACTCCCGACCCCCCTCCCCCGAAATCCCCTCCGCACGTACGCGGCTACCGGCGGCGGCGGCGGCAGCAGCGGGGCCTGGAGGGAGGGAGGCGCGGCGCGGCCGGGCGGGAACCGCCGCTCCCGCCCCCTCCTGGCTTTTCTTTTTTTTTTTTTCCCCATTTTATTTTTATTCTTTCCCCCCCCTTCCTCCCCTCTCCTTCCGTTTTCCCTCCTCCTCTCGCCCCCCTTCCACGCCGTTTCCCCACCCCGTTCTCTCCTTTCCCCCCCCCTCCCGGTGCCGCGGACGCTCCGCTCTCCGCCCGCTACTCACGCCGTCCCGGGGCCGTTCGTCGCGCCTCGCCGCCGGCCGGGTTAAAGCTCCCGGGGCCGGGCTGGTGTAAACAACCTCCCCACATGCTCGGCCCCTTCCTGCGCATTGGCTCCGCCGCGGCCTTTCCATGCACGCCCCCGCCGGGGCCGCGCTGCCCGGGGGAAGGAAGGAAGGAAGGGAGGGAGGGAGGAGGGAGCGGCTCTCCCTCTTTTTTCTCCCTCTTTTTTCTCCCTTCTTCCCGTCCCGGCGGTTCACTCGCCGAGCCGGGAGCGGTCGGTTGCGTTCGCAAACGCCTTTGGGAGGTTTGGCTTTTCAACCTTTGGGGTGACCTCGGAGGGCTTTTCCTCCGCTTGAACGGCTCCGACCGGAACGGAAGGAGGAGCGGCCGGGCTGCGCTCGAGGTTTATTGCAGCCTTATTACAGCGGAGGGGTCTCTGCCTTCAAACGCTTTGCCGGGCACCGGGCTTCGCTCGCGCCCCACGCGCGTTAACCAAAGGAACCCGAACGGAACAACACCTCCAGCCCCCAGCCCGCCCCTCGGCTCCTGCCTTCAAGCCCAAACCCACCGCTGCCCCTGCAGCCCCGCACCCCTCCACTGCCGTTTCCCCCCCCGCCCCCCCTTTCCCAGCACGGCCGTCCCTGGCTCGTGCCCCCCGCCCCGCCCCGGCGCTGAGCGGGAACGCCGCGTGCCCCCCCCCCCCCGCCCGCGCTGACTACGTGCTGTTCCCCACGTGGAGGCCGCACGCGCCCCCCGGCCAGGGAACAGCCCGCGCCTCACGTTCGCGCCCCCGTCCGCCAGGCGAAGGAGGGATAGGCGGAGGGGGGTGGGGAGCGCGGCCAATCGGCGGGCGGCGGGGGGGCGGGGCGGAGAGCCACGAGGGACCAATGGGAGGAGACGGCGGGGTGCGGAGACCAATGGGAGTGCGGCTCGAGGGGAAGCCCCGCCCTCCGACTTTGGGCACACGCACTCCTGGCCGAGCCGGGCGCCACTGTGGGCCGGCTGTGGTGGGGGCGGTTGTGGTTTGTGAGGGTGCGCGTGTGGGGCCTTCGGGGCCCGGCCTGAGGCAGCGCGGCGAGCCCCTCACGGGGAAGGGAGGCCGATTTCTCTTTTCGCTTCGTACAGGAGGAGGAGGGCGGCCCAGAGCAGCAGGCGGTGCCAGGCCCGGCCCGGCGCAGGGCGTGCACGGGCGCGTCTGTGTGCACAGACGTGGCTTCAGCGCAGCGTTAAACTCGTCCTGCTTTTAACGCGGCGTTCAAAGTGCCGTAAAGGAGCGAGTAACGAATGCGCCGGTCGGCTGTCAGGCACAAATCCAGCAGAATTCCTCCGTGCCGTCAGAACCTCTCGCCTTGGGGTGTTGTTGGGGTGTTGTCCTCCAGCTTGGCTGCTGCTGGCTTTGCTAAGTCCTCGTTGAGCGACGGAGTTGGGTTAAAACTGCTGGAACTGAACTAAATGGGGTGGGCTGGAGCTCAGCCTGAGGGAGAAGAAGCAGGACCCCGACCCTGACAATCCAAACCCCCATCTAAGGGTTTCAACGGTGTTTAATAGTGAGATGAAGAAAAAAGGGGGGAAGGAAGGAATCAAGGAAGAGCAATAAGAAGAAAGGAAGGAATAAGGAAAGAAAAGGGAAGGATAATGAAAAAAAGGAAGGTGAGAATGAAAGGAAGAAAAGCTTTGTATTCCTTAGTGTTTAGTGATTTGATGAACAGGAATGAGAAGAGCAGCTTTTAGATGAAGAGCAATGAGAAATAGGAAGGAAGGAATGAAGAAAAAGAGGGGATGAGAGAAATGAAGAAACATATTCCATAACTAACAATGAGACGAGGGAAGCAGTGAGAAAGAAGAAAGGAAAGAATAAAGAAGAAAGGGGAGATTAAAGAAAGAAATGAAGAAAAGTGTGGTATTCCATAGAGTTTAGTAATGAAATGAATGAATGAGAGGAAGGAAGGAGGGAAGGAATAAGAAAGGAAGACAGAAAGAAAGGAGAGAATGAAAGAAAGAAATAAAGAAATGTATAGTATTCCATAGCAATGAGGTGAAGGAAACAATGAGAGGAAGGAAGGAGGGATGGAATAAGAAAGGAAGACAGAAAGAAAGAAGGAAGGAAGGAAGGAGTGGATGAAAGAAAGAAAAAAAGAAAGAAATGAACAAATGTATGGTGTTCCATAGAGTTTAGTGGTGAGGTGAAGGAAACAGAGGAAGGAAGGCAGGAAGAAATAAAAAAAAATAAGAAAGGAAGACAGAAGAAAAGGGGAGGATGAAATAAAGAAAGAAATGAAGAGAGGTGCAATGCTCCATAGAATAATGAGATGATGATAGCTTTAGAAATCATGCATTGAAATCATTTCACACAGGATAGAAGATTTTCTGTGGTTAATGGTCCACTTTCAACCTGAAGAGCACCAGCCTATCATGGCTAATAGGACTAATGTACTCCATATCCATTAATTAGTCAAATAGTCCCAATTTGGACCCTTTTCATTTGCTTGGTCTCTGCAGCATCCTGCCCTGGCCAGTTCACCCACAGCTATGTGCTATGTGAGAAAGTTGCTTCATCTTGTTTGCTTTGGGATTTCTTTGGTGTCCCCAGCTCTTGTCCTACCTGTATGCTGTATGATTATTCTTTAGCCTCCCTAGGAATATCCATGACTCAGGAGCTCTTTATCATGCCTGCCCCACCAAGCACGTAGTTTGCAAAGTGTCCTTGGCTTTTTTGTCTTCCCTGGTGCAGGAGCTGTCTTCTCTGATCACCTCAGTGACCCTTCCCTGCAACCTGACTGGTTCTACGTTTGCTTTTGGAGACGGAGCGGATGGAACTGCATCAAGTCATCAAATCTGGTGCAACATAGATTTAAGCAGCAACATCATCATGGTTTGGTTTCAGAATAACAGCCAGCGTTTGATTTGGCTGCTGCTGAGTGCTAAACTGATCTTGTCACAGAGCTATCAACAATAACCCCAGGCCTCTTTTCCTGAGAGGTAATCGCTGATTTAGAGCCCGTAACTTTATACGTATGATTAGTATAATTTTTCCAACATGTTCCTTGTTGACATGAAAACCCACCTGCCATTGTATCTGCTCATTGTGCTGTGCTGTGAGCACAACCCTGGTTTCAGGCAGAGTTATTTGGGGGTGATTTTGTCCTTCCTGTGAACATTGTCTCATCACTGCTTGCTCTTTGATCAGAGCTTATAACAGTGTTAAACAAGTGATCGTCCAGTCCAGATCCTGACCCATCTGTTAACATCTTTCCTTGGGGAGTAGCAGTGAAACTGCTTATCCTGCTCAGGTTTGTTTGCTTGTTTATTTTCTAATGAACCAGTTACCCATGAGGATTCCTTCCCCATCCCACAAAAACTTGGCATCTTGGACAGGGAATCTTGGTGAATGTCCATGAACCCATAAGTGAAGGATTCCAGTTGAAAGTATTTTGTGATGGTTTAGCCTGTTTCGTATGAGTAGAGCTATGCCAGATTCTGTTTTCCTGGCTTTATAGCGTTCCCTAGCACAGTGTTCTCATGTTGTGCTGTATGCTGTGTGAGCAACGTACCCAATTTTTTAATTATTGTGCAACATTTTAAAACAGAGCGGAAAAAAAGCACAGTGGAGAGAAAAATCGAATAAGCAGAGCTGTGTCCACAGGATAATCATTAGTTACAGCTTTAATTTCAGTTAATGTTAAATGTTAGCTTGAGTCTAACAGTGCTTAGCAGTTGAATAAGCTTGGCTTGGTTTTAGCCACCCACTGCTCTGCCTAGCTTTGTGCTTTGGCCGCTGTCCCTCAACCTCAAGAGATTATTCATTTCTGAGTACACAAGCTCAGGATAAACTGCTTAACTGACATTTTGGGTCTATTAATATCATTCATTTTGTTTTGGTACGAGATGAATCAGAGCCACGCCACCAAGACCAAATTAACCAAATAAACTGGAGGGTTTTTTTTTTTGCCAAATTTTCCTACGTGTCATTGACATTAGAAAGGACCAACGTGTACCGAGATCTGAGCAACTCCAGAGCATGAAAATCCAGATCCCAGTCTGAAAGTGACTCTTATTCTCGCTGTCTCGTTTGGAATGTGCTGTTTTTCAACTCCTCAACTCGTGGGATCGAGTAATATGGGGAAGGAATATGGGAAGAAGAAAATCATGTCAATTTATAGCTGCCAATGCTGTTGAAGAAGAGCATCATGTTTTCCTGAAAGGCATCCATGGACCTGGATGCTTCTATCCGGACTTCCTGAGGTGTAGCACTGTCTTGTGCAGCTCTACTGACCCTCCTTGTGCTCACCCTCATTCCTGTCACGAGCTGAGAACAGCAGAAGAACCAAAGCCCTTGAGACTTGAGGTGCAGATGTTCTCTGTGTCATCTCTTGCCAGGGCAGTCTGGCCGTGGGATCCATGCTGTGGCCCAGCTTTCGGGGTGTTTCATCCCAAAGGAACTCATCAGTGCTGTGATGTTGGCCATTTCAGTGGTAAGGCCAGAGCTTCTGTGCTGGGACGTGGTGTCCATTTTAGGTGACCATCACCTCAAAGTGTTCTCATGCAGTACCTGACTCTGCATCTCAAATGATCCCAAGAAGCATCTGGACAATGCTCTCAGTCACATGGTCTGATTTTCCAGGAGTTGTGCTCAACGATCCTTATGGATACCTTCCAACTCTGTGATTCTGTGGATGGGATTTAGGAAAATTTTCTGATTTTACAGTGTATTGGCCACAGAGGCAGCAATAACATTACTGAATTTAACAGCACCAAGGTCTTGAGCACCACTGATCAAATCTGGCTGCATCCGTGTCCCTGGAAAAGAGCTACATCCTGGAAGTTGTCCACAGCTGGTGCCACCAAAAGGAGGGGGTTTTGTCGGGTTATGTTCCATTTCCCTCAGCAGAGGCACAGTGCAGCTGGCACAGCTCTCCCAGCCAACACAGCTCACATGTTATTAAAAAGCTTGATTCTCCTGGGAGGAGGAAAATGTTTGTAAATGCGATGCCAGGGCTCCCCGATAGCCTGAAAAACCAGCAGGGTCAAGCAGAAGCCATCGAGCGTGTCTGTGGTTGCACAAGCTGCTTGGCTCACAGTGTGCTCGCAGTTCTGGCTTTGGCATGCCCTGCTCCTGGCTTTTATACACATGGGGCTGACGTGATGCAGATTTAACTGTTACTGCCCAGGCCACGTAACAGCAAAGTCCCCAGGCCAGCTGCTTTGCTGCTCTGTTCCTCCAATGCTGCAATCCCATCACTGATAAATCAGCTGGGGAGATGTCACACGTTGTGGCATGGTTTGTATGCCACTGGCATCGTGGGACAAAGCCAGAGCTGGGCACAGGAGTGGATCTGGGCAGCTCCTCTGTGTGCTGGGCTGGCACACTGCTGTGTAGGTGCAGGTTGCTGTGCTATGCACCCGGCTCCTTCAGGCACACGCAGCTGAGCCCCCCCCCCCCCCCCCCTCCCTGCAGCCCAAGCAGGGAGAAGCCAAGAGAGGAAGAGACGCTCACGAGGTTTCCTTTTCTGCTCTTTGCCTCCTTATGCTTTTTTTTTTTTTTTTTAATAAACTCTGGCCTGTTTGCTTTTCTTTTTTTTTCCCCTCCCTTCCTTCTCCTTGCTCATTTTTAACTCTTTGCTTCCACTCCCATAAAATCATAGACCCCGAGTTGGAAAGGACCACAATGATTGAGTTTAACCCCCCTGCTGTGTGCAGGTCACCAACCAGCAGCCCAGGCTGCCCAGAGCCACATCCAGCCTGGCCTTGAATGCCTGCAGGGATGGGGCATCCACAGCCTCCTTGGGCAACCTGCTCCAGTGTGAAAGCTCTGCTCTTTCCTTTGCAGTGCTAGCACAGCTTCAGCAGGCTCCAAGTATTTTCCAGGAACCTTGCTTTTTTTGTACCTTGCTTGTTCTTGCATCTCATCTTGGCTTATTTTGGGAGCTGAGAGGATCCAAGCTACTGAAATGTGGAACTCCAATCTTGCACCCAAGGGGCACAAGCTGGAGCTCCTCTGTGGAGCTCTGTGTCTGGATGGACAGCCCAGCATATTCTTATTTGGAGAATGTGATGGGGATGATTGGCTGTGTGGAGAAGCTCCTTTATGTGCAAAAGCTCCCTTGGGTGTGCTGTGTGAGGAAAATGGTGATCCGTGTAGGCTGGGTGGAGAGGAAGATGGCAGAGGTCTGTGGGTGCTTGGTGCTGGTGAGTTTTCCTTCTCTATAAGGGTGAAGAAGCGAGTGCTTTATAGCAGCTGAAATCCTTGTCCAACCCTTGCGAAGCTGGAATACCCTTCTGGAGGATGTTAGCAAGTCTCCTTACCCAGATTTCCTCCCTTCCTAAACTGGAAGAGCTGTTCACCACCCAGCCAGCCCTAGTTCTTCCCCACCACTTCATTCAAGATAGAAAATTAATCATTAACCAACTTGTCCTTTGAGCGGCACGCAAAGAAAACCCATAACACCTGGGGGTAACACCGGCCAAGGCACAGCCCTGGAGCCTGCTTGCTTTTGCTAGGGAGCCACTCCAGGATCTGACACTGCCCTGTCGCTGCCTGGGTTGCATCTCTCAGGCAGCAATTTGGGTAATTCTTGTGAATATTCCCCAAACCTCCCGCCTTTGGGCTCCCCTACAAGCCTAACGTGAGCTTATAGGAGGACAACTGTATAGGAAGGCAGGTGGGTATAGAGAGAGGTGTACGTGGAAGCAGATGAACATACACTCAGGCAGCGAGGATGTAGGAATGCGGGTGTGTTTAGGAAGGTAGACATGCATATAGGAGGCAGATGGCTGTCTAAAGTGGTGAATGAACGTATAGGAAGGCAGGTGGGCAACTGGAAGTTTATCTAACAGCTGAAAATGGGGCATGCCCATATGTTATTGAGGAGCACTCAGCACATGGACACTTCTGGATCCTGCAGCAGTGGGATTTCCCCCAGCACTGCCCCGCAGTGACTGAAGGCACCTCTGGGAACATTAAGAAGTGCTGAGCAGAGGGCTGAGTAACGTCCCTGATTTCCCCTGGCTCCGAGAGCTCCCCAGATCTTGCACCAAAATGAGTCACCCCATGCAGCATGCTGCCAGCCATCGACACGTGAGAACAGAAACGTCCCCAGCTCCTGTGCCAGGAGTCACGTCAAAGGCGTATACTTCTTAGTTGTTTTTTTTTTTTGTTGTTTTTTTTTCCTTTAAAGCAGAATCCCTTTCTGCTCCATCTGACTCAGCCCCAGCAAAGCCACTGCTTGAGGTGGAGCAAAGCCCAGCCTGATGACACAGGGAATTACGCTGTGTCCCCATGGGATGCAGCTTGGTATTTTGGGAGGAAAGCTCTGGGATGCCATGATCTGAGAAGACCCTGAGTTGCCCGTACTCCGTCAGTGCAGGGTGAGCACCAAGCTGGTCCCAGGGCTGCAGATGTGTGGGGACATCCCAGCAGCACACTCAAAACTCAAAGCCAGTGTCTGAGAGCAGTGTCCCGATGCTCCCTGAGCTCCAGCAGGTCGGGGCCGTGTCCGCTGCTCTGGGGAGCTGTTCCATGTCCACCGCCCTCTGAGGCAGAACCTTTCCCTAGCACCCAGCTTTTTCCCAGTGTCCAATCCTGAGATCCCTCCATCCCATCCTACAGGATGTCAAAGCGCTTCTCTGGCAGTTCTGGAGCTGCCTCTTCCTCGGGCTCGATGCTGTTGGGTACCGTGTGCTGTGGTGCCCGGGACACTTTGCAGATGCGAGCATACACAGGTATGGGGCTGCCTGGGCTGCATGGCTCCTCTTGCACAACAAAGCATTGCACCGGGTCCCCACCGTCCCCACTGTCCCCATCGTCCTTATAGGGCTTCTCCAGCCCAGCACTGAGCTTCTGGGATTTGTAGCGGATGCTTTCATAGATCCCCATCCCCTGGACATCCTGCACTGCGGGCTCTGCGGTGTCACTGGGCAGCAGTGGGAGCTGCCGGTGACGCAGGAAGTCTGGGGTCCTCGGGGAAGATTTAGGGGATATATTGGGATGTGATGACCCAGAGATGTCCGTGTTCCCCTCACTGGTGATGTCTGTCCTGCTGCAAGGTGATGCACCTGCATAGAAGGAGAGGGAGAGGCTGAGGAAGGGGAGATGCTTGGGGGCACCCCTTAGTTTCAGGGTAAGGTAGCAATGAGGAAATGTTCTTAAATGAGAGCTTTGGTGCATTTCCTCCCGCCTGCCAGTTCTATCCCTTGTCTTCATTTTTTGCAAGAAATTCAACAGAAAGCAAAGGAAAACCCCATGCATCCCATGCTCCCCGCCTTCCCTTGCTGCTCAAATATTTATTTAAGGAGGAGGTTCTGCCCTGTGCGCAGGATCTGTCAACAGCAGGAGATGGCAGAGTGGGTGCCAAGCCGGTTTGTTCACCTCCAAATGAAGGAGGCTCTGGAATAGATTTCCTTCTGCATTGTGAGTGTTCCTGTTGTATGGCTGCAGGGACGTGGTGCTGTGGGACTTGGGGTGCAGGTTCCCTGCAGCAGGTGGTTGGGTGCAAGACCACGTGCAGGAAGTTGTGGAGTCAGATCCTGGCCAGAGGCATGGCCTCCTTGCTGCCCTCCGTCTGTGTCCTGGAACTCCTGCCCCATGAGCATCCCAGTGGGAGCATCCCAACAGGACCCAGCATCAGCACCCCGATGGGATCTCCAATGGAGGTTCTCCCAAAGTGAACATCCCAGTGTGAGCACACCAATGGGAGCATCCCAGCATGAACACCCCAACGAGGACATCCCCAGCATGAGCCCCCCAGTGGACGTGCTCCAATTGTGAATATCTCAAGGTGAACACACCAATGGGAGTATCCCAATGTGGGATCCCAGTTTAAGCATCCCAACCTGAGCACCCCAAAGTGAGCACCCCAAAGTAAGTATTCTAATGCAATCATCCGTATGTGATCATCCCAACCTGAGCACCCCCAAGTGGGCAATCCAATGTGGGCATCCTAATGTGAACACCCTAAGAGAAACCTTTCAAGCTGATCACTCCAACATGAATATCCCAAAGTGGGCATCTCAGTGCAAACATCCCCATATGAGCATCCCAATGCAAGTATCTCAACCTGAGCATGCTAAAGTGAACATCCTGACTTGAGCGCCCCGAAGTAAACACCCCAATGTGAGCATCCCAATGCAAGCATCCTGGCCTGAAAGTTCCAGTGTGGGAACCCCAAAGTTGGCACCCCAATGTGAATATCCCAGCTTAAGCATCCCAGTGTGAGCACCACAACACTGAGTATTCCAAAGTGGACATCCCATCATGGGCACTCGAAAATGGGCACCCCAATGTGAGCATCCCACTACAAGCATCTCCACGTGAGCACCCCAACCTGAGCACCCTAACCCAAACATCTCAAATTGATCACCCCAACACGAAGATCCCAAAGTGAGCGTCCCAACCTGAGCATCCAAATATGGGGACCCCAACTGTGGGGTAGCACAGTGCAACCATTCCCAAGGAAGCGTTCCCAAGTGGGCACCCCAACTTGAACATCTCAATGCAAGCATTCCCATGTGAGCATCCCAAACAGGCGTCCCAATCTGAGCATCCCAATGCAAACACCCCAAGTGTGAGCACCCTAAAATGGACACCCCAAGGTGAGAACCCTAACGTGGGCATCCCAAAGCGGGGACCCCAACGTGAGCATCCCAATGCAATCATCCCCATGTGAGCACCCCAAAACGGGCGCTCCAGGCTGAGCCATCCCCACGTGAGCGCCTTAACTCAAACATCTCAAGCCGATCACCCCAACGCAAAGATCCAAAGTGGGCACCCCGACTTCAGCACCCCAAGGCGGGCGCTCCAGCGTGAGCGGCAGCTCAAAGTCCCGCAGAGCCGCGGCTCCTCCCAGTCATCTGAGCGAGCAAATCATTAACCGCGCCGCCAGCACCGCGCCACGGACCTTCGGACTGCGGTGGCACAGCGCGCACACACGCGTGCACGCACCCTTGTGCCTGTGCACGTGTATTTGCACGCCCGCGGGCAAGTGTGCGACTGCAATGGCCGAGCGCGGGCGGAGGGTTGCACGTAAGCGTGTGCACATTCGCACGCGCGTGTTGCACACTCAGGCTTGTGCAATGGTTTGCTCGTGCGCAGCACGCGTGCAGGTGGCTGTGCGTGGGGCGGTGGGAGCGCGCACAGCAGCAGGACCGGGGGTAGCGGAACGCCACCGCTGCCTGTCCCCATCGCCGTCCCCGTGTCTCCGTCCCCTGCCCCGTCCCTACCTCCCAGCAGCGCTGCTTCCCCATCTCTGCAATCCGGTCCCGACAGCGTCACCTGCAGCAGAAACAAAGAGACACTCGTGTACCCGCCCCAAACTCTTGTGCAACGCTCGTGCACGCCCACACGGCTCATGCCTGCCCCCCATTGCGTCTCATTGCCCCCTATCGCCCCCCAGCCCCGCAAACATCCACTCCGGCCTTTAGAGGTGCGCTGGGCTCAGTGCCTCTCAACCCCACGCGAGATCCTCCCCACTCCCCCACCCCGAGAGCTGCCCCCGCGTCCCCCTGATGTTTTGGGTTTGTGTTTTTTGGTTTTTTTGGGGGGGGGAGGGGTATTCGGGGCCGTTCCCGCTGCCGACGCTGGGGGGCTGTCCAAGCCCGTGCGACAGCGCTGTCCCCAAGGAGCGACGAGGCGACATCCGACGACGTCTCGTTTTGGGTGAAGAAAAGATTCGGTCTTCGGGGATGGGGGATGGAGGGGTGCACCGCTCCTTTGTCCTTTTGTCCGGCTGTCCCCCGCAGGGACGGGTTGTTACGAGTTGGCAACAGTGACTGTCACTGAGATGGGGACATTAGCAGTGGGCACACGGGGACACAGAGCAGAGCCCCCCCCCCCCCCCGCCCACACCGCTCTCACCAGCCCGGAGTTCCCTGCGGCGTTCCCGGTGCTCTGGGTGGAAAAGCGTCCGCTCGCCCTGTGGAAAGGGAATGGTGACACCGATGTCCCCATGGCAGCCCTTTGGCTGAGCCAAAAAAGCATGGCACGACCCCCATGGGGTGCTGCGTCCTCACAAATTCCCTACGTGAGGGCCCATACCTGGGGCAGAAGGCGCAGAGGAACAGCAATAGCAGGAACCCGATGGGTGCAGCAGCAGCCAAACCCCACGGCAGCACCGGGGCCATCGATGGGAGCTGGTGTGAGATGGGCACACGTCAGGCTGGGTGCAGGGGTGACCTCATTCTGCTTCCAGGAAGCTTTTCCCACACAGATTCCATAGGAATTCCCATCCCTTGCTCCAACCAGCTACACAGCACTGTCCCCCCGCAGCTCAGCCCACAGAGGATTTGGTGTGATAGCAGTGTAGGCAGGGCCCTATGCCCAGCGTTGGCACCTGTGGGCCGTGGTGCCTGCAGGCTGCAGGAAGCCGTGCCCCATCCCAGGCCTGGATTGCTGGCATAGCTGTGCCGTGACACAGTGCTGTCACACCCCATGGCGCCCGGCTCACCTCACAGCTTTTGCTCTTACTCAAACACCAGTGGCTGCACTCCCCACTGTGGGGAGAGGGTGGGTGAAAAAGGGGCTGCACCCCACTGTATCCCCAGTTAATCCTTCCCGCATCCCTGCTGCATCCCCGCTGTATTCCACTGCACTCCTGCTACATCCCTATTTCATCCCTGCTGCATTCCCACTGCATCCCTGCTGCATCCTCCCCCAAACCTTGCTCCATTCCCACTGCGTCCCCACTGCATCCCTGCTTCATATCTACTGTATCGCACTGCATTCCCACTGCACACCACTGCATCCCTCTGCAGCCATCCTGCATCCCTGCTGCACCCCTGTTGCATACCTCCTGCTTCTCCATTGAAACCTTGCTCCCACTGCACCCCCTAAACCATGCTGCATCCCCCACTGCATCCCTCTTGCATCCCTATGGGACACTTCTGAACCCACCCAGGCAGTCCGCCTCCAAGAAACACATTTCCACCCTCCTCCCTCAAACCTCAGCTCTGTCTCCCAGCAGACCCCTGCCCAACACTGACTGGGGGCTGGTTGGGCTCTGCACAGGATAGTTTCGGGGTGGGAACCCTACAAAGAGAGCCAGGAGCTGCCCAACAGGCTGAGCCTGCTCTGCTAGCTTTGTGCCACCCTGCCCGGTGCTGGCACCCTATTGTGTCCCCCCCCCCCCCCCCCGTACCCAGAGCACCCTGCCTGTACTGTGGAGCTGTTAGGAGTGAGTTGTCCCCAATGTGGGTGCTCTCACTGTGGGTTCATTGGGGTGATTGCTCACAGCCTGGAGAGATTTTTCCTCTAAAACCCACTCAGTCAAGAACTTGTTTATTGGATGCTCCAGGGGAGCACAGAGGTAATTTCAGACATTCCCCATCCCTCCAAGCCTGTCCTGCCTCAGTTTCCCCATCTCTACACTGACACCATCCTCAACATACCCGTGTTCCCCACAGCTCAGCCTCAAGACCCAGGACCTCCCATACCCCTCTCTGTACCCCTCCCCAGGCTTAGAGACACTCACCCGGGTGCTGCCGGACCCCTGGGTGCTGCCGGCTGCTGCTCCACTCAACTTTGGCCGGGAGCAGTGGGTGGCACCCGTCACACCCCAGCTTCCTGCTGCTGCCTCACCTGGCCCCATGGAGCTCTGCCCTGGGCATGCGGGGAAACCCTGAGCCCCAGCAGCACCAAAACCAGCAACCCAGAGTGTGGGGGGGAGGTCCTGAACATCCATGGGGGGTCCTAACAGCCATGGGGGGTCCTTCAGCCCAGGGGAGATCCTGCAGCCCTAGGAGGGGTCTTGTGCCCCCAGACCCAGTGCTATGGGACCCCCTTGGGGAGCTGCTGGGAAGGGCTAAGCCAAGATCAGAGCCCCCAGGAGTAGTGCTGGATCCCCCCTTATCCAGGATCCACAGCCATCCAGGATTCCCTCCGTCCCACACTGTCTACAGTTCCCAGCCATCCTCCAACCCAGATTCCCTCCATCGCGAATCTCCTCTATCCATGATCTCTTCCATCCTAGATCACCCTCCCTCCTGGATCACCCTCCATTCTAAACCTTGTCCATCCTGGATCTCCTTCATCCGTGATACTCCTCCATTCCAGATCCCCTCCACCCTGGATCACCATCCATCCCATATTGCTGCTCTCACGGATCACCCTCTGTCCTAAATCCACTCCATTCCAGATCCACTTTTGCAGCTCCAGGTGGGAGCAGCTCAGCCCTAAGCCCCCAGAAGAGCTGTCCCTGCTCTGTGCTATTAAGATAAATTCCTCCTGTGACCAGCTCATCTCTGCATTGTCACTCCATTAGGATCCAGACACCAAAGCACATAAAAAGCTGTTCAATGATGTTGGAAGCCCCCCCCCCCCCCCCCAAAAAAAAAATATCATTTAATTACAAACTCCCCCCAACATGGCTGTGTGTTCTGCTGCACCACTCAGATTCATGACCCCAAACCAGGGAGCATCAGTGCCATTTGGAAAATTGGAGCAATTTGCTCAGAATGCAATACATGCTGAAGCTGAAATCTGAAAAAAAAACCACCTTCCCTTCCCTTCCCTTCCCTTCCCTTCCCTTCCC
>JAPSGF010000024.1:4788563-4810197 GCA_035772895.1 Perdix hodgsoniae | reverse complement strand
TCCCTTCCCTTCCCTTCCCTTCCCTTCCCTTCCCCTCCCTTCCCCTCCCTTCCCTTCCCTCCACTGCTCTCCCTTTCTCTCCCCATTCCCTCTCCTCACCTTTCCCATGCCAATACATGGGCACAGCCATGGCAAAGCTGATTCCCAAGAGGCAATCAATTCACAGCGCTCAGCACTGTTCCCAGTAGCATTCCCCCAGGAAAATTTTGTTCATCAGGAGCCCACTCGAAAGGTGCCCACATGTTCTGCAGAGGGCAGCACAACATCGGTGTTGGATAATCACATCATTCTTGGTGCCATTTTTGGGTGCAAATCTGTGTTTTTCAGCCAAGTGCTCCTTGAGCGATCCCCCCCCGTCAGTGCAGACTCCTTGCTGCCAAATTGCTTTACAAAAGGTCTTCATGAAATCACAGTTTTTCTGCCTGGTTATGGGGACTGGAACAGGGAGGTGATGGGGTCATCGTCCCTGGAGGTGTTCCAGAACTGTGAGGATGCGGCACTGAGGGACGTGGGCAGTGGGCATGGTGGGTTGGGTTGGGGTTGGACGGGGTGATGTTAGAGGTCTTTTCCAATCTAAATGGCTCTACGATTCTACGATTCCCTTCCCAGGTTGGCAGTGCCTGATGGCAATGCAGCTCTGAGATTCTGGCACAATGAGCCCATGCTGGTAGCCTCCAAACCTGGGAGCAGAGGTGGCATTTGACAATTCTGGCCTGTTGCTGTTCGTAATTAAGCTGTGTGCCTCCAGCAGTCATTTGTCACCCTATTTTAAGCCTGCTGGAGCTGATGTGCCATTCTGATGGCCTTACTTAAAAATTTAATGACTTTTAAAATTTTCCATAAGGCCGAGAAATGTATTCGTCACTCTGCATCACAGCTTCACAGTGCTACCAGTGCAGTGCCACCTGCAGAGCTGGGTTTGCACCATCTGGGGCTCTTCCTCATGGATCTCCCACAGCCCCTGGCCGTGGTGCTGGGCACCCTGCTCTGGGTGGCTCTGCTGGGGCAGGAGGGGACCAGAGGGACACAGGGATGCCTCCAGCCCTAAGCACCCTGGGGCACTGTGAGCTGGGCACGGTGATGGACGATCTCACTGGGGCTCCCTTTTCCACCAAAGGTTGGTGATCCCTCAAGGTCCCTTCTCACCTGGACTGCTCTGTGATTCTCTTTACAGCTGTTTCAACGTTGGGACCAACTAAGAGTCCAGTGAATGCCCCATCCCTGGGGGGGTTCAAGGCCGGGTTGGATGGGGCTCTGGGCAGCCTGGTCTAGCATTAAATGTGGAGGTTGGTGGCCCCTCATGCAGCAGGGGTGGTTGGAGCTTCATGATCCTTGAGGTCCCTTCCAACCCATGCCATTCTCAGATTCTATGAATCTATGAATGAAAGCCATTCCCCTCCCATCTGATGTATAGGAAGACCCAGCTCTACCATATCAACCAGCAAGGGCACAGCCTTTGAGCAGCATCAGCACAGCATCCTCCACTCATGGATACCACGCTGCGTGCCAACATCGCCGTTCCCCCAGCCAGCCCCAGGCTCAGCTCTGTGCTGTGCATGCTGCTCCCACGTGTCTCGATATCTCCAAAGGGGCAGGAACCACGCAGCAGGGTGCCTGCACTGGGACTGCCCTCTGAAATCCTGCCTGGCCATCGGGGCTCCGAGCCGCCTGGCCAGCGGCCAGCAAACCACTTAAGTGTGCGCTTGGCTTCAAGCATTCAAGCCCTCCCAAACAACCTTAAGTGATTTGCTGGATCCAAAACAAAGTTATTAGCACCTTGCAGCACTAAGCCTCTCCGGTGCATGTCATCAGCTGACATTGATAGGTAAACTGGGATTAGGGCGAAACGCTCCCGTTTCTTCCATCATCTCTCCTGAAGGCTTTGCCATGAGCTCTTATGGCACAGGGACAGCAGCCCTTTGCATCTCCTGCTTCTTGGGCTGGCAAGCTGTTTGCGTGCTCATTGAATTACGTGTGCCAATTCTGGATTATGTTTCGTTGTGTTTCTTTTCTAGAGCATTTATTTAACAGACCCCATTTTGTTGGATGCCATATATTGTTAAGGATTCTAAGATTTTTGCTCATTTTCTTTGGCCATTTCTGAATGCATTATTGCGCAATTCTGTCTTTATAAGTATAAATACGTATATATATAATATAGCATATTGACATTTCTCTGTTTCCTTCTTCGCCCAGGTAACAGCGATAGGACAAGAGGTAATGGCCTCGAGTTGCACCAGGGGAAGTTCAGGTTGGAGATTAGGAAACATTTCTTCTCCAAAAGAGCAGCGATGCAGTGGCACAGCTGCCCAGGGAGATGGTGGGATCACCTAACCTGGAGATGAGAAGAGCAGAGATGTGGCACCGAGAGACACGGTCAGTGGGCACGGTGGGATGGGTTGGGGTTGGACTGGGAGATCTCAGAGGTCTTTTCCAACCTGAATGACTCAGTGATTCTACAGTTCTTTACACACACGTACGTATGCAAACACGCACATGTACATGAAGTCTTGGCACACTGGTACCAGTATGGCAGTTTAAAGCTCCCTTCTTTGTTTTGGTTCTTCATGAGATGCACACAAGTTCCCCCTTCTTTTTGGCTGCAAATTCAAAGGAACTGGTGGGTTTGGATCCTTCTGCTTTCAAATGCCAAAATTAAAATAATGCTAATGCAGCCCATTGCTTTCAGGCCCTCACCAAACTGGGCCCCCACCAAACTGGGCCCCCACCAAACTAAAATGCAGGATATGAAATTTATGACTGATTTGAAGTTGATTAAACAGCATAATAATTCAGTGCTCAAAACAAATTGATTTAGGTTACAAAGCATTAAAATAAAATGAGGGGGCTCTCAGAAAATTTCAGTGCTTCTGAGCATTTCAGATCATCCTCCTCCCTGCAGAAACAACAGACAAGGGAATGCCAAGCCATCAGAGTATTGGTTTTCTTAAAAGATCATTCTCTTCTCTCAGCAGATGTACAAAGCTTCACAGAACTTGGAATGAATTGGGCCACTGAATACTACCAGTTATGGATAGATTTTTCAGGCCCTTGGCTAAATCATCACAGAATCACAGCATGGCCTGGGTTGCAAAGGCCCACAGTGCTCATCCAGTTCCAACCCCCTGCTGTGTGCAGGTCGCCAACCAGCAGCCCAGGCTGCCCAGAGCCACATCCAGCCTGGCCTTGAATGCCTGCAGGGATGGGGCATCCACAGCCTCCTTGGGCAACCTGTTCCAGTGCCTCACCACCCTCCGGCTGAAAAACTTCCTCCTCAGATCCAACCTAAACCTCCCCTGTCTCAGTTTAAGACCATTCCCCCTTGTCCTATCACTACCCACCCTTGTAAACAGCCAGGTCTCCCATAAAGCATACTGGAAAGGATTTCTAGGGTGGAAAGCTTACTTTTCCCCATTTGGTGGCCATGAGTTCCCCTTTTCCCTTTGAGGATCTGCAGTATGATGCTGAACAGCTTCCAGGGATGGGAGCACATGAGCTAGGATGCCAGGGAAGCACATGGGCTACATGCAAGGCTCACCAATTTGCCCAATGTCCAATGTCACCCCCAAGAGATGCATTAGGGCACTGCAACCAATGCACATCTCCAAAGATTGTCAACTGACTTCTACCAAGATCAGCTTGTGGAAAAGGAGCAGGGCATGAAGACACTGCTGTTCAGCTAAAATGCCATCACAGCCAGGATTCCATTATGTCTCTCCTCCTTCTTCCCGGTCAAGCTTCATGTCATCACAGTGCTGCTGAGCTTTGCCCCAGGATCTTTAAATATGCAACTTAATGCGTTATCAGTGGGTGTGTTAAAGCTCTCTCCATGAGGTTGAAGCACACTGTATGTATGCTGGGGTAAATTTGGGGGTATGTAGCTGATAGCCCATCTTCAGCTGAGCCCTTGGACAAGGCTTAGCCCTGGAGGTGGCAGCTTCAGTGTCCATCCCCATCACTCCCCCTGGGTTCCACCGTGGTCCCCATCCACACAAGACTCCCTCTTCCCACACTGATCTCTGCAATTCCACACCTTGCCACAGCTCCTGGGGTTTTGTGGCATTTTGCAGCTTTCCAAAGAAGCCTCACTTCCTACAATGAGGACAAAGGGAAGAGGCAGCCAGCCAAAGACATGCAGGCTGGGAGAGGGAGAGCAGCTGGAAATCATTATCCTAAGGACTCAAGCAGAGCTGCAGCACTCTGGTGGGGGATGTGTGTCCTGCTGAGTCCCCTGCTATGTTCAGCTCATGTCTGGTCCCCTGCAGCCAGAACCACGAGGGGCTTTGGGAATGGGACCTGCAGTCCCCCATGTGTGGGATCCCATCAGCATCTGTTGGTGCTGATGTGTGGAGGAAAGTTGGTGTCATGAAGCCAAAATGCATCAAAAGCAGTTTGAAAAGGACAAGGTGGCACCATGCAGGGTGCAAGAGCTTTTTCACAAAGTCCCCCCACTCCCCTGAAACTTCACTAACTTTTCCCCCTTCCAGCTGTTCCTGGATTCCTGGGCTCTGCTGTTTGTTTTCCTGCTGCTGCACCCATCCCAGTTACATTTTTAAGCAGAGAAGAGCCATTTTCAATTGACCCTACTAATCCCAAATCGCAGGCTGGGCTGGCGGAAGCACAGTTGTGCCCAAAGGAATTCCTGCCCCTCTGCAAGGAGGGGATGGATGCTGATCAGAAGCAGGAGGATGGAGAGATGGATTTTGGTATGGAAAAACTGAAAGAAAAGTCTTCAGAAAAGACAGACACCAAGAACTAAAGACCTTGCATGACAGCCTGATGGATTCCTATGAGATGTTTCCCAGAAGAAAGTGGGATTGCCCATTGTGTGGATCCATTGGGTCAGGACAGAAATTTCAAATCTGTTCTGTGTCTGGTCTCACTGCACTGAGGCAACTGGAACAAAATCCAACAGCCACATCCTTACCACTATGGGGTTGGTACCAATATCCTCTGGTGTTGTGCATCTTCAGCCAACTCTGAGGACACTCGGCCTTTGCTGTAGTGCCTGGGAAGTACTAAAGGATGGGAAGAAAACTCAACCTCAGGTCAACGTATTTCAGGTTGAGTATTAGGAAACATTTCTTCTCCAAAAGAGCGGTGATGCAGTGGTAAAGGCTGCCCAGGGAGGTGGTGGAACTGCTGTCCCTGGAGGTGTTCAAGAGCCAAGGAGATATGGCACCGAGGGATGTGGTCAGTGGGCAATATTGGATGGTCGGACTAGCTGATATTAGAGATCTTTTCCAACACGAATGATTCTATGACCTCAATTTGAAGCAGAACTCCAGACCTGGTGTATGAAGGGGCTTAGAGAAAATGCCATCAGTCCCCATCATGCTGAATGTAATGATGGGGATGTGCTCCGGATCCACGTGTGCATGGCCAGGAGCAGACACCAGCTCTGCCACCATATGGGTTTGTGACTCACAGTGCCAAAGTGACATCTCCTGAAGGTTCATTCAGTATTTGAGAGCCATCACAAAACTGGCCAGGAGTTTTGCCCATCAAATGGCGTATTTAGGCATTTCTCTCCTTTTGGAAACTGAAGTGCAGAAAGCAAATGTGCAGCATAGTTAAAGCGAGTCGGAGCTGGCAGGAGAGGGATGTAAAGTGAAAAAGAATGGTTTGGAGACGGAAGAGCGTGCGTGCGAGGAGCCAAGCCGACAGATCTGACAAGACAAGAGCAGATGAATGCACGAAACCCGAGACTCCTAGCGAGTGCAACAGCCCCAAACAATGCAGAATTGTTAAAGCAAAAAGCAAAGAGAGGAAGAAAAAAAAAAAAAAAAAAAGCGACAAATAAATTCTGAGTGGTCAGATTGCTTGCCAAGAGCTTTTTTTCACACGGTGGAATGTAATAAAATAAACTGTTGGCAGAGCTCTGCCTGGAGATGATGGCACAGAGAAGATGATGGCACGGAGAGGGGGTAAGAAGTGACAGGGCAGGGGACATGGCTCTGAGGCCACCACACTGCTCTGTGTCATCCTCCAAATGGAGCCCAGGAAGCCCCCATGCCAGCAGGGCCATTCAGTGCAACCGGGGGCTGCGGTATTGATCTCAAGTGGAAAATATGCAGTGATGTATAGCAGCAGCACCCGGCCCGCCGGCAGGATGAAGGGGATCTTTCTTACAACGAGGAACAGCGAGAGCAGCAGCGGGGCGCACAGGCTGCACCCGCTCCTCGATGTCGCACGCGAGCTCGGCTCCGCTCCGTCTGCTCCGGGATGGTGGGAGGAGGAGGAGGAGGAAGGAAGCAAAGCTCCCACAGCAGGCTGGTTTTGGGGAGGGATGAGGCACATGTGACCCAATTAGGAACATCTGCCGTGCGTCCCCGTCGGCGGCGCCGGAGCTGGCGTCCCACCCGGCTCCGCAACCTCCTGGAGAAGAAGGGAATCCCAGGGGTTTTTGACCTTTCACTGTGAAATCTCTATTTCCAGACCTTTTTGTAAATAAAAAATGAGGATAGGGAGGGGATTTTTTCTTAGCAGCCACATTGGTGCCTGCTGGGACCCTCGAACACAATGCTGTGTAGAATGAATGCAGAAAAGACTGGAGTTGTGTGCGTTCAATGGGAGATGATGGTCTGAAGTTGTGCCAGGGAGGGTATAAATAGGTTCTTAGGGAGAATTTCTTCATAGTGAGGGTGGTCATTGGAAGAGGCTGTCCAGAGAAGTGGTGAGGTCCCCATCTCTGTTATGCCTGATCCCTGGAGGTGCTCAGGGCCAGGCTGGATGGGGCCCTGGGCAGCCTGATGTGGTTGGGGGCAATCAGGAGTTGGGGCTGAGGGGTCTTTAAGGTCCTTTCCATCCCAACCATTCTCTGATTCTGTAGTTCTATGATTTCATGATTCTATGATCTTTGGAGATATTTAGTAGATGTGTGGATACGGCACTAAGGAGTGTGGATTAATGATGGGACTTAGTGTGTCAGGTCAGTGGTTGAACTCGATGCTCTTGAAAGTCCTTTCCAAACTAAATAATTTCATAACTCCATGATTCTACTAGCAGCAGAGAAAGCAGCATCTGTGTGGGTGAGCACTGTAGGCTGGGACCTCGCAGACACCACTGGTAGCTCCCATCCATCTGCTCCATCTGTCAGGTGCCAACATCTGGGTGAGTGCTGCCGTGACAGCCACATGCACCCGGCCCCATCCAGCTGTGTGACAGCTGAGCGACAGCCAGTCAGAGATGTGCAGAACCATTTATCCCAAGGGGCAAGCCAATGGGAAATGTCTCTTCCTTGGGGATCCCCAAAACCTTCTGGCCACGATGCTGGGCACCTTGCTCTGGATGGTCCTGCTGTGACAGGGTGTGGAGCAGAGGGATCCGAGGCACCTCCAGCCCTAATCACCCTGGACGTTCAGGGTTCTGGGATTTGTCAGGACAAATTTCTGAGGAGTGCGGATCCACAGTAGAGCTGGGGCAGGAGGGAGGATGGCACGGAGTGAGAGCGGTTCCAGAATCAAGACAAAATACTGCAAAGCGATAAAAATGATAATTGCTTTTACGAGAGCTGCCAAGGATCTGTTGGCAAGGGACTGAAAATGAGGCAGAATAAAAGAGGAAAGGGAACAACGCAGTGAAGAAATTAATAGTGGGAGTGGTGTCTTTTCACATTTAATTCTCATTTTAAATTTACTGCTAGGAGCGGCTGTATTTTGAGGGGGATTCATTGATAGTGACACATTACAATTTTTTCCACTATGCGAGGCTTGAAACCATTTGCCCTTTCTACATCCTTATAAGAAAGGTAAATAAAATTATCCTCATTTCAACACTGGGTCATGAGGGCCAAGCCTCAGGCTGGGCAGACGAGGGTCTGCAGGGCTCGGCACTGCTTTGCATCATCTGAGAAGCTGCCAGGGTCACTGAGCCACTGCCCTCAGGGCTGGCTGATGCTGTGGTGAGGAGCCAGGAGATGAGCTATGGAAATCTGAGCTCCTGCTTCTTGCTGTGAACTGAACTCCCACTGATCACAATGGAAATAGGGATCTCCCAAAGCCCCTGGCCATGGTGCTGGGCACTTTGTTCTGAGTGGCCCTACTGGGGTGAAGGAGACCAGATGGACCCCAAAGTGGCACAAAGGTTTGTGTTTAGTAATGCACTGTTCCTTTTATCCCATAATTTCAGGGAGCGGTCTGAAAGTGAGGGATAAGGGGTGACATGGCAGTGCTTGGCTCCCTTCTGTTGTCATGCAGACCCCAGCCTATTTTTTACACCCTAAAGGGAGACAGTCCTCCATTACCAGTTAAAATGCCCCATCAGGGTTGGTGCAAGGCTGTGCTGTCTGTATCCCCACAGACCATTCCCCACAACAGCCCTGCAGAGCCAATCCCACCCTGAGGAATTTGCCTGATCTAGTATTAAATGTGGAGGTTGGTGGCCCTGCCTGTGGCAGGGAGGTTGGAGATTCATGATCCTTGAGGTCCCTTCCAACCCTGGCCATTCTGAGACTTTGAGGATTGCAGCATTTTCCAAACACCCCCCAGCAGCAGAAATGCATGGGATGCAAAATCCAAAGACCCCCCCCCCCTGCAGCTTGCAGGTGTCCATGCTCCTTATCGTGGCAAAATGGCAACACGTCTGCTCACTCACCTTGTTTTACAAGATATTTATTTATGGGAAATCTTGCCCAGCAAGATTTTCTCTGCTTTGCCCTCTCTCTAGCTACCTGCAGACTATCGCCCCGGTGCACGCCACACTACACAAAGGAGCAGACGGAAATTTCTGCATACACAAAGTGTACCCCTGATGAACCACAATTTGCACCAGTTCTGTATTAATATGATGTTTACATCAGTGTAACTATGTTGGAGAGGTTGTGTTAATGCTAAAATCTGCAGTGTGGGTTAGGACTGTCCAGACGGTCCTAATCATAGATAGACCCAAACATAGGTGGTCCCAAACATAGGTGGTCCAAAAGAGATGGTTCCAAACATAGATGGTCCCAAACACAGATGGTCCGAAAGAGAGGATGGGAAAATCTTTGTGTCAGTCTCCTTCATGCAGTCTAGCAGTGCTACAACAACTAAAATCAGTGCTACCAGGTAGTTGTGCAGGTAACAGAGTATGCACTTTGTGGAAGAAGGGAAAATTAAGGAATGTCAATAGAAGCTTTTATTTGAACTTTTGAACCTGTTTCCAGCACCTGGGAGTTGATGGAACCATAGGATCCTGTCATGGTTTGGGTTGGAGGGGACTGTGAAGGCCATTCAATTGATGATGAAGATCCTGCAGTTTCCAGGGAGAGAACCAGCACTTCTGCATGCAAACACATTGGTTTTATGGTTTGCAAGAGCCATGTCACCATGCACTCACTAAATAAAGAACAACAACAAGCGGGATCACTAACAGAGGGAAAACAGAAAGCCTCACTCCTCTGACCTCCAGTCCCATCTCCAAGTTGCCACGGTTTTGGCAACGCTTCTACATTCAGGTGGCAAAGCCATGGGTGCATCTTGGCTGCGTGTGCTCACCGAGGAGCTCTGAGGCAAGCCAGGCACTCTGCTGGCTTGTTTCCACTTTGAATTCAGCAACTGGAGAACTATTATTGGATATTTCATACATAGCAGATGGCTCTGCATTTGCTGAATCCTAAATGAAAATCACTAAGCCAGCAAGAAAATAATATTTCATTTTTCACTGCCCTTGGACTCGCTGCGGTCTCCCTGGGAAGAAAGTGGAGCTCCCCCGGGGAGGCAAGGCTCCCCACTTGAGCAGCACTGCAATGGCAAGAACAAAAGGGAGGGAAGAAATAATAAGTATTTCTGGGACGTGAAATGTTAGATTAATTTGTCATCTGCATGGGCAGGGCAAGCGCTGCATGGCTGCAGAAGCAGCAGCTCTCTGATGTAGGAGATCAAGTACAAAGACAAGAAACAAAGCTTCCACGGGAATAGGGAGGTTAAGTTAAAAAAAAAAAAAAAAAAAACACAAAAAGAATCCAACAAAAGGAAGGTGAGAGGTGTCAGAGAGAAGCCCTGGTACAGAGGAAAGTTTCTTCCCTGGGCTAAAAAGCAATGCTGCAAAGGCGTGCGTTTTCTCATTGCTTTCACACTGCTCTGCCAGGATCTCATAGCACTATGCAAACACAAACTGAAATCGGCCATCCTGTTGTTCTTTCTTTAAGTACTGTATTAAGCATA
Source organism: Perdix hodgsoniae (assembly GCA_035772895.1). Taxonomy (NCBI): domain Eukaryota; kingdom Metazoa; phylum Chordata; class Aves; order Galliformes; family Phasianidae; genus Perdix; species Perdix hodgsoniae. The sequence goes on along the minus strand of JAPSGF010000024.1, from coordinate 4,800,052 downwards.
ATTGTGTTTAAGTGCTCTCTTCATTTCCATTAATGAGGACAGTGGTGAGTTCAACAGCTTCCTAGGTGTGTCAACCTTTATCCACAGCTCCAAGGGGTCCCATTGCCACGTCCTAGCCTTGCCCTTCCAATACAAATCTTGTCCACCTTTGGCAGCAAAACAGTCCCATGAGGATGATCCCTTCCTTTTCTCACTGAGCAAAACATAAAGAAAATCCCAGCAAGTTTCACGGACATGCAAAATCCCAATGGCCCAAGCCCTCCAACTTCCATTTGGTGCCATCCTCTGGCATAACCGTGCTCATGAAGATGGTCCCAATGGCTGCACAAGACCTTTTGGCAGAGAACTATTCAATGGAGGGACATTTCCAATGGTGCACTGTTGGCTTTCCAACCTATATGTTATCATCTCTTTTGTGGTCTATTTAAGTTTTACTTTTTAGGCTAAGCAATGTCAACATGCTCTTCGCAGTGAGGAGATGCTGTGTCAGTAGTGGGAGTGCACCAACCTTTTCTGACAGTATTTTCTCTGCCTTTTTAGCAGGACAAACCCTGCAAAATGTTGGTGGGTTGTTTTTTTTTGTTTGTTTGTTTATTTGTCTGTTTGTTTGTTTGCAGAACAAGAGCATGCTTTCTAAGAAGTCAATGGAAAACCCAACCCGCCAGCCTTGGTGGCCTCTTGGCCGATTTTCCCATCTGCAGGGCTACCCCAGCCAGCTAAAAAGGACGATGTGTGACTTCCAAAAGCCTCTCACCTCCTCACAGGCGGGTGTTGGTTAAGTGTTGCCTGATTTGTTTGTAAGGACAGAGCCAAAACCATTAATGAAGCTGGCATTCAAAAAATTGAATGAAGAAGTCGAAGCTGTAAGTAAAAAGAAAAAAATGCATTATGGTCCCTTTGGGCTTTTCTTTTTCTCTTCCTATTCTCCACTTTTGTTGTTGTTGCAATTTTTCTCATTCAATGTGCTTTTTTCAGGCTGGGTTTCATCTCTTTGCTTCTTTAAAACGCTCTCAGTGTTTGCACGTCTTCCCTGGCTGCCCTTTAAAAACTGTTGTATTTCCCCCCACTCCATTCCCACCTTTGACCTCCTTCGTTTCTTTACCAACACAGCACTCAAACTTGGTCATTTCTGAATATCCCCTTATTAAGCCCCTATAGAAGAGAAATTCTGCTTTCCCATTTTGCTGATGGAGGTCTCTGCTTCCCACTTACTGCATCATCGTGCCATGGGCTTTTCCCTTCTTGTGCTCTCCCAGCAGCAGCCGGTCTGTTGGAGCTGGGGAACAGCTGCACCAAAAGGAGCTGGGAGACAAAAAGCACAAAGAAATGCCTGGTTTTGGTCTTGCATCTGCCACCATTGGTTGGCAACCCCATGGGGGGTTGGAACTAAATGATAAACTTTAAGGTCTCTTCCAATCTAGGCCATGTTGTGACCACAGCAACCTGTAACAGGGCAGTGCGTTGAGCTTTAATGCATGGAGTAAAATCTGACTGGGAGAGGAGCAGCGAGGCTGGGACTTGCAGGTGGGACTCCTGTTGGCAGTGTCTGGAGAAATTAGGCATAATTCGGGGGAATCGATGCAAATCGAGTCAGCACACCACCGTGGCAGATGAAGTTGGTGATAATTGCAATGGAATATGAAGTGGGGGAAAGTCTTCCCTTAAGCTCTATCTTTTGGGTAAAGGACAATGGCGGGCCACCCCAATGGAAAGCTCTGCTCCACCACACCACTCTCACTTTCCCTCCTCAAAGGAAGGGAGGACAACACAAACAAAAAAGGGCTCAGGGTTGAAATAAGCCACCTGCAGCACAGCTGCAGCTTTGCGTGATCAGCTCTTAAACCTTTGCTGATTTTCAGACTTCATAGAAAGACTCCTTGCTTGCTGTCAGCCTCTCCCTCCTCCCTGTACTTGCTGGGACTCGATCATGATTTACTCAAGAGATCCCGTGTGAGATGGTTTGGGCTGTGTTTCATTATCCCTCTGACGTGTGTTTTACACCTCTGGCTGCACAAGACACCAAGCACACATCTCACTGCTATTTGGTGGGACCCCTGCCATGCATCTGGGAACCATGACCAGCCCATCAGCAGCACAGTGTTTCCGCCTCATCAGGAGCACAGGATTTTTCAGGCTGTGTTTCAGCAGGACCTCTTTAATTCCATGTTGCAGTGTATTTCTAGATCTATCAGTTCACATTACCAATCTATTGAGCTGTAATATTGAGTAACCATAGCAACTGGTAAATCTTTTGGGGTAAGGCAAATGCAGCCTGCCCATACATAGACAATTTGGCTGTCGTCTCTTTTTGTATGCATAATCTGAGCTCACGTGTCTCCTAGTACCATGGTCCCATTTCATTTCCAGGATTGGAACTTAGATCAACCTGGACATCAGATTTTAGATAATAGATGTTGATGGGGATGGGTATTTTTGCAGGAAGACCTCATTTCTGGGAGAGCCTCCTGCGCTGTCAGCAATCTCACCAGCTGCACTTGGGCATGAGCTTCAGCACTGCTGTTCTCCAGTTAATCCTTCTTTTGTAAAAAAATATACTCATTTTTGTCTCTTTTGTCCGTATTCTATGATCACAATATGACACCGCTCAAGTTTCATTGGTTTTCTAAGTGCCTGGTGGAGGCAGCTGTCTCCTATGCCAAAGGAGTTAAAAACTCTTGGCTCATAAAGCAGTATCACTTTGGCCTCTCATAGTGCTGTATACCATTACACCCAGCGCAGCCAGCGGCCTCTGCTGTAAATATTTCCTTTACTTCAGAGCCACGTTTTTACTGGACTTTGCCTTTGAAAAAAAAAAAAAGCAAAAAAAAAGAAATGCTTTTATTGTGGTGGAGCAGCAGGACACCCTGCTGCCTTGTTGCCACTGAGGGGAAGCCTTGCCTTGCTGAAAGGACAGGTTGCTGCTTGCTGGGGGAGGATCCCTTACACCAAAAGGACAGAGACACAGTCTGAGCACTTCCCATTCCCAGTTTCAGTTTCCACTCCATTGTGGGATTTCCCGTTCATTCAGTTTCAACGGGAATGTTACTCTCCTTTCACAGCTCTGGTCACTCTGATGACAATGCTCCACTGTAATCCTCATTTGCAGTAATTTTCAGCCAGTCAGAGCATGGACAACCTCTGCAAGTCGGGTTATTGCCATTTGTACCAAGTGCAGGGAACCTGCATTAGCAGGGGGTTGGACTAGATGGTCTCCAGAGATCCCTCTCAACCCCCACGATTCCATAATTTCATGATTCCGTGATTCTCAAACCTCACATAGGACCCTCATGAGCTCAGAGTCTGGCTGCCAGCACCCCAAAGCATTACCAATCTCAGGGATCCAGCTTGCTGCAGGAACAGCACAGACTGATAGCAGGAGACACACAGAGCTGCCTGTGTTTGAGGCTGGAACTGCTGCTGAATTGGACCAATTTTCCCTGCCCTTGCTCTGCTCCCAGCTCCCTTCTTGCTCCTCTGCACCCACAGCAGCTGACCAACAGGCAAAGTTGTTCCATACGCATAAATGGGGAAGAAAAGAAACCAAAGCAGAGAAAGAAGTTGAATCATAGAAGCGTAGACTCATAGAATCATGCAGTGGATCCCTGTTCCTCTTCCGTGCTACCTATGAAAGATAAAACAGAGAAAATTTCATTTGTGATCTATAAATTTCAGGTTGTGACAAGGGTCTCCATTTCCCCTTTGTACCTTGATTTGATGTGATGGAGTTCATCCCATTTAACTGCAAGCACTGCTTCCCACTTATCCTGCAAAGCATCACCTTTACCTCTTTCCTCTCTCTTTGATTGCTTCCCGTGTTTTCTCTTGCATTTCTAATCACTACTGGTGCATCTGTTATCCAGGTTAAAGCATCCGCCTCTGCAGGAGTCTCTGCTACAAGTAAGGACCTAATTAACCTAACAGAATTTCACTGAGGCCTGGAGCTGAGCAGACAGAGGAATCTTTGGGGGATAAGAAGAACATTCAGGACAATTCATAACATGAATGAATGATATTCTTTGGGGGGAAAAAAAAATATTACAGAACCATAGAATCGTTCAGGTTGGAAAAGATCGCCATCACTGAGTCCAAGCCCAGCCCAGTCTATGACCACATCCCTCAGTGCCACATCCCCACAGCTCTTGAACGCCTCCAGGGATGGGGACTCCACCATTCCATTGCTTTGAGGTGCAACTAAATGGGATTTAGTGTTAAGTGATCGTTGGCAGGGAGAGACAGGACAGAAAACCAGAGCTTGCTGCGGGGGTGTGAGGTCTCTGGCGGTCTCCATCATGCTGTAAGGGCACTGATCAGCGAGGAAGCTGCTGGTACAGCATCAGCACAGGGGAAGCATCCACGCCCAGGGGAAGGGGCATGGAAACCAGCAGGAATCCGGTGTCGAGCGCTGTCGGAGATAAAAGAGTGAAGGAGATGGACTGACAGATCTGTCTCGCTGCGGCAATTCTTGTGCGCCTCATGGAGCTGCTCATGGGTTTAAAAGTAAGCACTTAAGTGCCTATTGGCTGCGCGAGGGCTTTAGTGCTCTTCAAACTAGTGAAGCAGATGATACTTCAAAGGCATTAAAAGTAGGTTAAGGAAAGCATTTCGCAGACTGAGTAGACATCTGAATAAAACTGACAGTCTTTAAGTGCAGATGAGTAAATAGAGGGAGTTCTCAGTGGGATCGGCTCTGTAGGGTTAGAGAACAGCTCTGTTTCTCTGCTCTCTGTTTCTCCCTTTTCAGTGCTTGGTCTCTCCAGTGTGACTGCCAAAAAAGGAGAAGCTATACCAACTCTGATAGGAGCTATCGTGCCACATACATACACACCAAACCCATCGATCTGTGTTTCATTTTAATTTTTACACCATAAAGTCAGCAACAAAGAAAATTTGGGGGGGGGAAGGAAGAAGAAAATACTCTTTTATTTTCAGGGTTAGCCAATTAGCCCAGTGCCCTGGGCTGTGCTGGAAGGAGCTGCTTAGCCCTTACCTTTCAGCCCTCAGTCACCCACAAACACCACCTCAGCTTCTCATTGAAGCCCACTCCGTAGGGCTCTGAAGATTTTTCAAAAGGCATTTTAAAGTATTTTGTACTTCTGTGATTAGTAACACTTGAGAGGGCTAAAACTGAAGAAGTGCCTCTCCCCACCCCCACGTTTTAGCCTTTTGCTCAGATGAGATAAAGAAATGAGGTTACTTGATTTCCCTTTAGAGTTTATAATCAGCCACACTATTTTAATAAATTGCATTTAGTTCCACTTTCTGTTTCTGAAACACGAGTACAATGCAGCCGTGTTTTGGTTACCAGCTCCACAGGAAGATGTTCCAAATGTCAACAGATACAATCACAATCTTCTTGTTATTATTATTTTACCTTTGAAACGTCAAGCGATATCTTCACCAATGTGAACTTCTGTAAATCTTTTTCAAAGCAGTTTTATTTCTGATTTGAAGCTGCCTAACATCAGGCATTAAGGATCAGCTTCTAAAAACTCACTGAGCAACAACATGCTGCAGGAATCCATTGGCACCGAGCACTACGCCTGGTAATAGATTTTTGCAAAGCCTGGTATTCCCTATGGTAGTAAATACAGAGTCCTGGCATCACTGATGCCAAATCCACGCGGTTCTGTGTCAGCATGTCTTCTAAAATGATTATACCTACACACAACAGGCAGTATTTCTTCTGCTCGGCTCAATGTTACAACCTCCTTTCTGCAAACAGCTGTGTCATTAACTTGTCCGGCGTCGTGAGGAACGGCGTATTTACCCTAGTGAAGATAGGAATTAATAATAGTTACAATCATAACTTTAGTTAAGCAGAGAAATATAAACACGTTATTAATCATTAACAGAAATCAGCCCATTCATAACGCCTCAAAGCTCTCCCGGAGGAGGATTGTAGGAAACTGAGATTTCCTCTACATTTTAAATTGGGCAACTTGCTCTCCGTTAAACAAAAAAGTGATTGTTTAGGAAAAAAATCTGTTGCTATTTTGCATGGCTGTCCCTCTTTGACACCATCTGTGGTCAGATTAAATGCTGAGATCTGAATCAACATCTCTGCCTTTAATCTCTTGTTGAGATTTCTGCAGACCGAGAGGTAAAAAACAACGGCGGGGGCGGCCCACTGGTGTGCCTCAGTTATGCCAGCACAGTCGCAATGAATTTCTTAAGTCAAATGTAAATATGACCCCGGAATGTGGAAGCATACATTTTTGGTCTCTGAGGTCTAATAAAAACACAAAAGCTTTCTGTGTGGTTCGACACAGCATTAGGAGTGCTTTGCGAGATACCCCCAGACCCTCTGCAGCTCCTGAAGCTGAAATTAAAAGCACTCTGAGTTTCCTGCGGAACATTAAGTGTTTTCCTTCGAACTGTTTACAATTTGCTCTGCGCTGTGCCTGGAACCAATGCCATAAAAAGCCACCGACAAAACCAGAGTGGTGTCTTTGCATCCAAAAAGCAGAAGAAACGCACGAGAGGGGCTTTCCTACCGACAGGCAACGACTCGAGGTAGGAGACCCAGCAAAGTTACACACCGCATACTTTTGCCCTCGCACTGAGCACAAAATAGGTCACAGCAGAGAGACGCTGTGGCTTTAAGCATTGCCCGGCCTGAGCCGGATTATCATTAGGTTACGTAACTGCTGATGAGCTGCTTTTCATTAAGGCTTCCCCGAGCGGTGCTGGGAGCCCAGGCACTGCCTCCAACCATCCCGGGAAGGATTTCCTCCCAGCGTGCTGCTGAGAGCCCCGCAGCGTGCAGCCAGGCCAAGGTGCTTCCATCAGCTGCACGGGCTTAGGAGGTGTCTGCAGGTGCAACCACCATGGGTTCGCGTGTTCATTTCGGCTCCGGTGTTGTTGCAGTGTTGTATAAAGGAGACGTACGGAAAAAAGGGGTTAAATGAGTGTGTTAAAATGCCTAGCTCTTGGCATGGGGTTTCGTGTTAGCAAAGCGCATCCTCTGCTGAGAAAAACCCGAAACTTTCACACCTTGTGGTGGTCTTAAAGGTTGTCACACAGGAAATGATGGTACACTGCGGCAGCAACAGCGCAGTGCACCTGCAGAGACCTTAGAAAAGAGGAGAAAAAGCTGTTTTCAGTCACACTGAGAGGACAAGGGGAAATGGTTTCAAACTCAAAGAAGGGAGATTTAGATTGGATATAAGGAAGTTTTTTTTACAGTCAAGATAGGGCACAGGTTGCCCAGAGATATGGTGGAAGTCCTGTCCCTGCAGACAGCCAAGGTCAGGCTGGATGGGGCTCTGAGCACTGGTGGAGCTGTGGGTGTCCCTGCTCAGTGCAGGGGTTTTGAACCAGATGGCCTCTAAGGGTCCCTTCTAACTCAAGTGATTCCATGGTATGTTCACCCTCCTAGGCTCAGAAGTGCCAAGTTCTTTGCCTCCCACTGGGATGAGCTGGAGGACAAGGGGTATCCACCCTCAGGTCCCACTTATTCCTCCACTGGAAGCAGCCAGCAGTGCTGCTTCGCTGCATGGAGAGGCCATCCCTGTGCGCACAGGTACACCCGTACTGCAATGACCTGCTTGTCTGGATGCCACCGCCAGACGCCATTCCTGTACCCTTCTGCCATTTATTCCTTCTGCTGCTGCCACACCCAGCATTCTTAACCCTCAGTTAGACTGATTATAACATTTCTGTGGCATTTTTAACGGATAAGTAAGGCAAAGAGCTCCGCATTCCTCAAGGGCTCAGCACGGAACAGAATCAAGCCCAAATTCAGAAGGCACGTGAAGCTCTAAGGAAGCATGCTCACATGTGGATACAATACTGTCATCAAAGAAATTACTTATTACAGTGCTGAATATGGCTAAGAAGCTTTAAAGGACTCAATACTATTAATGTTACCTTCTTAATGACTATACACTGGCTACTTGTGGCTTAAAGAATCTCTTAAAATAGAATCACAGAGGGTGGATAGTGATAGGACAAGGGGGAATGGTTTGAAACTGAGACAGGGGAGGTTTAGGTTGGATCTGAGGAGGAAGTTTTCCATCCAGAGGGCGGTGAGGCACTGGAACAGGTTGCCCAAGGAGGCTGTGGATGCCCCATCCCTGCAGGCATTCAAGGCCAGGCTGGATGTGGCTCTGGGCAGCCTGGGCTGCTGGTTGGTGACCTGCACACAGCAGGGGGTTGGAACTGGATGAGCACTGTGGGCCTTTGCAACCCAGGCCATGCTATGATTCTACGATTCTATGATAGAATCATGAAAATTGTAAAAGACCTCTAAGTCACCCAATCCATCCCCAGCCCCGCCGTGCCCACTGCCCACATCCCTCAGTGCCACATCCCCACGGTTCTGGAACACCCCCAGGGATGGTGACCCCACCACCTCCCCGGCCAGCTGTGCCACTGCAGCACCCCTCTTTTAGAGAAGAATTTTTTTCCTGATATCCAGTGTGACAGAGCTGCTCCATAAACTGATCTACAGCCTGAAAATGGCCTTTAGCCCAACTGAGTGATGTGCAAAGCTGGACTGTTGGTGACAGCATGCAACAGGGACCAGGGCAACCAGAAAAGCTTGATGCCGTTTTGGCTGGCGATCCCACAATTGCTCACTTGTTGCTTGACCTCCACTTAAGCCTCTTAAACACCGCTTTGTAAATATAAAACGAAGATAATCATATCATCCTGTTTTACAAAGTGCTCAGGCAAGAAAGATCTCGCAACAGTAAATTATTTGTCATTTGCAGTCAGCTGGAAATTAAAACTGCTCTCATATAAAGTCTCACCCACCACAGCCTCAATTACCTGGTAGGGGGGGCCCTTTGTTTTGGATTTAATTCCAGGCAGTTTTAAAATAATTATTTCATTTTACTGATGGATTTCATTTTTGCCATGTGTATTTGAATGAGACATTTAATCTTTTTCATAATACGTTTTGAAGTCTCATTCATTTAAATTGTCACAGCCTGACAGCACTGTAATGTACTTAAAAATGGCATTGTTTGTACCCGCATTCCATTTAAAAATTAACTCGCAGATTAAAGTAATAAGAATGGTTTTTCACTTAATATCACCGAAAACTTAAAATGCCCCTCCTGCCTGAGGTTAGCTCACAGCTATGTTCTCGTGAGGGATTCGTGGAAGGAAATATCCTAACGTCAAGCCCTACGACTTTGTGTTAGCGGGGAAGGCTGAGCATTTTCTGCCTGAGTAAAGGCAAAGTGGGCACAGCCTGCAGAGGCAGTGCAGAGCTGGCAGCTCGCAGAACTCGGGGACTTGCACAGCTTCCTCCCTCGCTGCTGTCACAAAGAGAGCAGGACCAGAAGGAATCTATTAGCACTTCCACCTAGATGTGTTGCAACCAAGGGTCATGCAGCAGCATGCAGCAGCACCGAACGTTGCCCCAGCCCCTACTAAGTATGCAATTAAAGGAGAATCAGAAGGGTTCCTTCGTTACCTGGCAGACAGCGTGAGTTCCGCAGCAGAGGATTTGTTCTGGGTGTATGATTGCAGGTCACTGCTCTTCTTTGCGTTGTTTCTCTGCTGCTTTCTCACTTGTTTCAGTGCGTACACGAGCCTGAAATCCTTTATAGATGAATATAGGGATGTATATAAAGTTAAGCGACAGTTTGCCTAGGTGAGGGTGGGCAAAATACACACCATTTTATTGACAAATGCAGTTAACCATGCTGGAGTATTAGCCCAGGAAAAGCCTTCTTGATCCCCAAATGAGGGCAAACAACCAGCATGCCCACCATCACCGTCCCCACGCCTTCCACCTGCCACAGGGTTAGCTCGGGCTCAATCTGCCCGTCCCAGAAATAAGGAGGCAGTTATGAAATACATCCGCGGGGCTTTCCTCTTTGGGAAGCAGAGAGGTAACCGCGTGGATCCCCCTCAAAGATGCGGGTTTCCAGGGAAGACAGCACTCAGATGGTGTGGGTGGATGTGTGATCTCGTGTGTTTGGCTGGGCCTTTCAGGGCCGATTTGTTCTGCTGTAACAAATGCTCTCTCAAGTCCCAGAGGAATAAAGAGCCCCCACGGAAAAGAATGAGCCACCTGAAGCTCGGGCTTCTTTTAACCGTTCAACCCATTGAGCTGTTTTAACTCGTGACACATAAGGTGTTTGGGGATTTCACAGCTCCACAGAGACGATGAATAATGTAACGAGATACAGCCGGGATGCCATAAAACAGTTCGCAGAGCAAGCGCGGCTGCTCCACTTGCAGCAGCTTTCTGTGGAAGTGGCAGAAGATGTGGGTGAGGACAGCAAACAGCGGCCACTCCGCACAGGGCGGCTGCCCCACGCCGCCGCCTTCTTCTGAATGTTTGGCTTTGGTGCCCATCTGAGACAACCGCCAGAAGTCCTGGTGCCTCAGAGGAGAGGGATGTGGTGACCTGAGGGGTCTTTTCCAACCTTAGTGATTCTGGGGAGGGTCTGGAGCGTAAGTTTGATGGGGAGCGGCTGAGGGAGCTGGGATGGGTGAGTCTGGAGCAGAGCTCGGGGGAAACCTCATTGCTCCTACAGCTCCTGAAAGGGGGCTGTGGTGAGGCGGGGGTCAGCGTCTGCTCCTAAATAACAGTGAGAGAGGTCAGAGAGGTGACAAGTTGCACCAGGGGAGGTTCAGGTTGGGCACTGGGAACAATTTATCTTCATAAAGAGCAGCGCTGCGGTGGCACAGCTGCACAGGGAGGCGGTGGGGTCAGCATCCCTGGGGGTCAGCATCCCTGGAGGCGCTGGGCGCGGAGATGCGGCACTGAGGGATGCGGGCAGCGGTGGGGTCGGGCTCGGTGATGTCGGAGCTCTTTTCCAAGCGGGTTGATTTCTACGAGCGTCGGCAAACGAAACCCGGTGGGCGACTCCTGCCGCAAACAAGAGCTGCCGAACCGACCCCGGGCCTCGGCGAAGCGGGGAACGGCTCCGCGGGTCCCCAGGCAGCAGCCGCGTCTCACTCCGCTCGGAGGTGACGGCAGCGCCACCCCCCTCCCCCCCCCCCGCTGCCAAGATGGCGCCCGCCGCCCCCTCCCCCCCCCCCGGGGGGGGGGGGGGGGGGAGGCAGGACGAGGACGATGGCGGCCGAACAGCGCCGCGCCGCAGCGGGAGGCGGCGGAGAGGGAGGAGTGAAGGGGGAGGAGGGAAGATGGCGGCCGAGAGGAGGAGGGTTGGGGTTAGGCCTCCTCCGACGCCGCCCCCTCGTCCTCCGTCCCCGGCTCCGCCCCGTCCCGCCGGGAGGGATCGCGGCGAGCACAGCCGGAGCCCCGCAGCCGCGCCGCGCCGCCCAGGCAGGGGGGCCCCGGGTGCCCGGGAGCCCCGCAGCGGGAACCGGGGCCCCAGCAGCGCCCGCCGCCTCTTCCTCCTCCTCCTGTTCTCATCGCTCATCGCTCGCGGCCGTCTCCCCCCGGGCCGCCCCGCCGCCCGCCTCCGGCCGGGGGAGTCGCTGTCGCCCGTTTGAACGCGGCGGCCCTGAGCCCGCGGAGCCGGGGCGGGGGGGGGGGGGGGGGGGGGGGGGGGGGGGGGGGG